>JAKCPI010019107.1:0-10815 GCA_023213315.1 Euborellia annulipes | reverse complement strand
CAGATTTTTAATATTAAAACTCCACTCTAATACAAAGATGCAGGACCAGATTTTTTTGTTTTCAAATTTGAAGTACTTATAATTATTTTAAAATAGTTAGTTATCTCTCGAAGATACATATGAAGGAGGAAGCCCCCCCCGCCCCTTACTATTCTAAATCTCCTCCAGAACCTCCCTTTTTCTCTCTCTCTCCCTTTGTTGACTAAATGAATGAATGGAGCAGCAGCTGTCGTCCTGAACTTTCTCTGGTCAAATCAATTAGCCATTACTGGACAAGGCAATTGATTGTTTGGCCCTTTCCTCTCTTTCCCATTCCCCCGCCTTATACTACGTCATATATGTGTGTGTAGATAAAACATAAACAGACTCCCAGGTGACCCATTGAACGTTGTAATTATGCATCGTTAATTGGCCACCTCTCCCCCCCCCCTTCAACCAAATAATATTCACAAACATAAAATGAACAATAATGATATTTGCATAAATTCAATATTCACTTTAAAGATGAAATTTATTTATGTATATTGTGAGTGAATGGATAACAAATGTAAGTTTATTTCAAATTCGTTAATTTTCTTCGGAGACTGATCAAAATACAATGTGATATTATTATTATTATTTGAAATTCCTATCGGGATCCCCGTTTATTTACCCTAGCGGCTTTTGTGAACGAAGACACACACCTTAAACCCAACTGGCCTCTGGGCGTACCATCTATCGGCTACATTATTTCCTATCTCTAACTCCTCCTCCTGCGTTCGTTTCTAGCTAGTGTACTAATCCTTATTTCAGGTTCCACCCGGTTTCTTTTTCCAACCTCTTTTATGCTAGGGAGGATGTCCTAGTTTGAGGAGGGACTCCTTCAACACCGACTCCTTTTGAAGAATGCATCACTGAGAGGGAATTTTTTTTACGTCACTTCCACAGGCCGGGGATGTCACAGCAACTCCCTCTCGTAGAGTTCCCTAGGAGATATTGTGGTGATATCCAATATTCCAATCAAGTTGAGGATTGGTTTACTTTAAATAAATAAAACCAAGAGCCATTAACCTAAATCTTAGATAAAGGGCATTTTATTTGCACAATTGTAAACAAATTTTATTTAACGTGATTACTCAATTATAAGTATAATATTAGACAAAAAAAAATGTAAAATTTTGACTATTATGTAGGAAAAGTTAACGATAAGTGAAATCTTTTATGTAATTCAAACTTTTTTTTTTAATACAGCCAAATGAAAGCGTACAGAAAGCAGAAAAAGACTTTTTCCCGGGGATAGTGAGAAAAATTTAACCATATCAAGCATCTAGGACCAAATTTGTAACATTATTATTATTATTATTTAAAATTCCTATCAGGATCTCTGTTTAAGATGCTTCCGTAAACGAAAACACATACCCAATCCCCCTCTAACCGTAGCCATCTACTGGCACCCGGTGAAGTTACATCATTTCCTATCTTTAATTCCTCCTCGTGCATTAATTTCTACTTAGTGAACTAATCCTTATTCCTGGCTCCTTTTATCCAACCTCTTCTATGCTAAGGAGGATGTCCTAGTTTGAGGAGGGACTACCTCAACGCCGATTCCTTTTGTAGAAAGTATCACTGAGAGGGAACCTTCTTTACCTCCCTTCCACATGACGGGATGTCACAGCAACTCCCTCTCCTCGTAGAGTTGCCTGGAGCCTATTGTGGTGGGATTCAATTTTCCAATCCAGGGCGTATTTAAGGAAGTTGCATTATTATGACAGTAGTTTAAAGAGAGATATATATTCTTATTCTTAAATTTTAAAATTAACTTGTTAGATTGAAAATGTTAGTGGAAAAGAAATCAATATTAATAATTCATACATTGGAAAAGAAATCAAGAAATTGAAAAGTTGAAGTTTAAAGTAAATAAAAAGGATATATATATATTTACCCCCACTCTATTATTTTTCATTAATTAGAATAAAAAAGCTTTTCTTTGTCCTTGGCTCTCGCTCTTTATCTCCTCCCTCCCCCCTCCCCCCCTTAACGCTTTTTTTTTTGGGGGGGGGATGGAACGACGCGCGAGCGCGTAGTTATAAATAATATCTCTCTCCCACTCTCTCATGCAAACGTTTAATCAAACTTTATAAATGGCCAAAGAAAACGGAAGACTAATATTAGTTATTGAATTGATGCAAAAATGGAGGGGTGGGATGGGGGGTGGTAGGTATTGGCAAAATTCATTTTAATCATTTTCATTTGACAATTGCATTATATTTTCTCTCTCTCTCTCTTTTCTCGCACATACACACAGGTGTTGTGTCTGTGAAAAATGTATATTAATCACTCTGCAATTTCAATTGAAATGTCATTTGTTTGTTTTTTTCATATTGGTTTATAAAAAGTACTAGCTGCACCGCACGACTTAACCAAATTTAATGAATTATATTCTAATTGAAAGAAAATTAAATACTCCATAATTCTTGTAATATTAATTTTTATTGTTAAACTGATAGAAAAAAAGTTATTTAAGTTTGAATTGTCACTTTGATGTATTTTAAAGTTGGTAAAATTTTCTAAAATTAATATTTATATGTGTAGTTGACCAAATTTTATGAATTATTTACCAATTGAAAGATTATTAAATACTCTATAATTTTTATTTTATGAGTTTTTGCTGTTAATCTGATATAAACGTTAATATTGTGACTTTGAAAAATTTTTGTTATATTTTTCAAGGTTAGCAAGATTTTCTAAAATAAATATTTGCATATCTATTTGACCAAATTTTTTGAATTGTATACCAATTGAAAGAGAATTAAATACCCTATAATTCTTATTTCATCAGTTTTTGCTGTTAAACTAATAGCAAAGGAGTTATTTAAATAATAATATCCCTAAAAATATTTCTCAAAAAAATGACAACAATTAGTTGATGGATCTTAATGAATCCCATTAACATAATTGTAATAATTAAGTTCTCATTTGATAGATTATTTATTCCTCTGTAATTTAAGCAATAAACATCCCGAGTCGAAATCGAACGCCTGGTTTGAGTCTACAAAACCTCAGAATCTAATTGTTGTCTAAGTAGACTTAACAGAATCAAACTAGGATTTGAAAGCATGGTTTCTATGGGAATTTGATAGTCTGGTTTGGTTCTAAAAAGTCTACTTATGTCCCTTTTTGACAAGTTTAGACTCAGACCAGGTATTCGAAATACTAGTTTAAGTCTACCAGATCTACTATTACGACCAGCAGTATTGAATGCTGGAATCCTAGTTTAGGCCTATGAATTCTCATTTAAAATTTGTTTATATACATATATACAGAGTGACAAAAAAGTTCTGATAATTTTGTTAGATTAGCAAAGAGGTATGCTTGTTTTTTGGCAATGAGAAAAATAACTTTTAGAGTGTTTTCTTCAAATATTTCGAAGACATTTAATAGCACTTCACCGCTGATGAAGAAGTCCTATTAAATGCCATCGAAATATTTGAAGAAAACACTCTAAAAGTTATTTTTCTCAATGCCAAAAACAAGCATACCTCTTGCTAATTTATACAACTTGGCACTCCACATTCGAAATTTTTTACTTTCTCTTACATCTATATATGTTAATATATATAGAGAGAAAGTATTGGATTCATGTCAAAAATTCGATGTCGAGATTTTGATGGATCTTCACGTTTTGCTCTTCATTTCGCTACAATTAAATTCTTAAATAAAAGGAAAATCAAATTAATCTTTAAATAAAATAATATTTTTTGTTTAAATATCAATTTTCTTTAATTTGAGAATAAGATAACATATATTTAAAAAATTTTAAAAATTCCAAATGCTCTTCGTGTCGATTTCAATATTTCTGGAGATTCATTTCTGAAATTGTTTTAAAGAAAATATGGATGTAAAAATGAGTTTCCATCTCTAAAATAAATCACATTAATTTTTATCTTGACTGTATATCTAGGCCTATACCATCAGCTATCACATGTGGAAAAATATTTTTCTTTTCAGTAAGAACTTCTTTTAGTTCTCTGGAAATGTGAAAAATATATAAATTAATTTTATAAATTTATAATCTTTTTTTAATTTGTCTTCTTACCTTTCAAAATGACATGAATGGCCAATGTTCCTTGTATTCATTTATTAAAATTAAAGTGGCTTCTTCAGGCCAATGTGTTTTTACAACTAAAATTTATAATGAATATAATTGAAAAAATTAAATAGAATATAAGATTACATATATATAAAAAAAAATAAAAATAAAAATAACAGCTAACCTTATCATTTTGTTTTGGCTTGTTTTTATAACGTTGACCCTTAAATAAATAAAAATAATTAATAATAATAAAGAAAATTAATGAAAAAAATGAAAATAAAACTTAAAACTTACTTCTTTTTTATCGATAATAAATCCAAATATCCAAGGAATGAAAGAAAATGAAAGGTGGTCATCTATTAAAGCTTTGGCGCTGAGATCGCACTGTTTTTAATTTTTACCCGAGAGGATTAGAAGGTTCAAACCAGTACTTCCCGAGTCAAAATCGAACGCCTGGCTTGAACCTTTTAGTCCTCAATTGAAGACTGCAAGGTTCAAGCCAGGCGTTCAAGTACTGGTTTGAACCTTCTAATTCTCCTGGTAGGTTTAGTAGGCTTTAACCAAATTTTAATCCTATCAAATTACAAAGGAATTGAGGACTAAAAGGTTCAAACGAGGCGTTCAAGTACTGGTTTGAATCTTCTAATTCTCCTGGTAGAATCAGTAGGCTTTCACAAAATTGTAAATAAATAACATCCTATCAAATAACAAGGGAATTCAGGACTAAAAGGTTCAAACCAGGCGTTCGATTTCGACTCGGGATCATTTTGATAGAATATAGGATTTTGGAGTTATTTCACTAACAAAAAAAAAAAAAAAAAAAAAAATGGAAAATATAATTTTCCAACAATGAGATGGATTACTACCATTTAAAATAATGGAATTTTATCAAAATCAATATTCTACATTTTTTGAAGCTGATCTACATAGATAGGTCTTTTTTATCGTAAATTTATTTCAATTTTAGTAGTTCACTTTTAAATTTTAAGCTTTTTTTTTTAAATATTGATGTGCTTTTTTCAAGGAAGGTAAAATTTACTAAAATAAATATCTACAGTATATATCTATTTAACCAAATATAATTAATTATATACCAATTGAAAGAAAATTAAATACCCTATAATTCTTAACCTATTACTAATTTATTTAAATTATAAAATCCCTATTCTAGAAAAAATGACAACATTTAGCTCTTGATTTTAATCATTTCATTTAACTTAATTTTAATAATTAGGTACTCATTTGATAAATTATTTATTCCTCTATAATTTATGTAATAAACCTCATTTTAATGCGAAGCAGAGTTTTGAAATTATTTCTCTTATATCGAAAATATTAATGTAATGTAAATATTATTTACAATAATCAGCTACACTGTAAAAAAAATATGAATTTTCAATCATTTTCCATATACTTTCGTGGTTTAATATTAATATACCCAGGATATGAATTAAAATTAATATAAAAGTTTATGAACAAATTACCAACTTTTAAACTGAACTTTTTCTTTGTGTGCCGCCAAATTTTGAAATCGTTCAAAGTGTACCGCGACAAATTGAGAATCACTGGTCTAAACGTTCTCAAATAACTCGACTACCTCAAGGTATTTTTATTAATATTATTTTATAATTATTTTAAGGAAACTTGAAATTATTCTTTTAAAATTTATTTCACAAATCTAAATTTATTAAATTCTGGTTTGAAATTCGCGCTCTAAACTATTTTAATATTTATGAATTATATTACAATCATACTAATTAAATAATTTTTATAAAGTAATTCAACTAAATAGCTATAAAAATTCAAATTCAAATTAACAATTTCACCAAAATAATTAATTTTAAAATATACAAGAAATTGGTTAGGTTGGCACCAAATTGAACTTTCTCATATATATTCATAAACAGTTTATGAAACAGAATTCCTATACTTGTATAGGAAGTTTTTTGAAGTTTTTTAACAGTGTAGTGTTTTTTTTTTTAATTTATAACGACAACAATGTCTAATTATTAACGTAATAACGAGAGTAAAATGTTTTCCAAAATATGAATGTAATTAGTTAAAGGAAAGTAGAAAGAGAGAGAGAGAGAGAAAAGGCTAAGAGCTTTCAGCTAAAAATGGCAATGGAAGCGTTTAAAGTTGAGAGGATGGATAGTTATCGGGAAAAGAGGAGATGGTAGGAAGAAGGTCGGTCGGTCGGTCCTTTGGGTCCACCCGCCCGCCCATCCACCCACCACTAGCGCTTTTCCCCGGGCCAAGTGGGGTCACAGTTGGCTCGGGGCCGCGGATGTTCCCTAAGGGACCCGGGTTCAGAGGGTTCACCCTCTCTCTCTCTCTCTTGCATTGGCCTCGTAAATAATTGAGCACCGAATGTCGCTCGAACGTCATAAAACCAAAGATAGTTCACTATATCCTGGCAGGAAGGCCCTTCTGGCCCCTATCTCTATTATTCATTGCTGGCGTCCTTCAGACGCCGGTGGCATTAACTCCCTCTTACTCTCTCTTTTTACCCCCCCCCCCCCCTCATCCCACCCTAAGAAACATTCCGATACACGAATAAATTAAAACATATTTTTTAAATACACCTGATTAAATTTGACATTGAATTATTATTTTCGATTTAAATGAAATAGGGTAGCGGGCTAGGGTGTTGGCTTTCTACAAAGAAGATTCCTGTTCAAATCCTGGGGGTGAGGGATTTTTCATTAAATAAAAATATTTATTTAATGTAAACAAATCCTCAAGCAAGTCCTGGATTGGAATATAGGATCTTACCACAATAGCCCCCAGGCAACTCTATGAGGAGAGGGAGTCGCTGTCCTGTCCTGTCCAAGGGACGTAAAGAAGGTTCCCTCTCAGTAATGCGAAGAGCCATCAGAACCGACTTACTATCTGATAATATATGCTCCTATTTAGCAGAATATTCTGTTTTATTTCTCTCCTCCTGCGTTTGTTTCTAACTAGTGAACTAATCCTTATTTCTGGTTCCACCCGTTTCCTTTTATCTAACCTCATCTATGCTAGGGAGAATGTCCTAGTTGAGAGCAGGAGGAGTCCTCTCGAAGAATGCATCACTGAGAGGGAAAGATCTTTATGTCCTTTCCTCAGGATGTGATGTCACAGCAACTCCCTCACCTCGTAGAGCTGCTTAGGCGTTTTAGTGGTGTGATCCAATATTCCAATCCAGTGTTGGTTGAGGATTTTTTTTACATTAAATAATAATATTTTTATTTAATAAAAAAACCCCACACGCTCAGGATTTGATGGGGTATGATTATTAATTCCGCAGTGAATATGGACAGTGATACAGGGAGTTTGTATAATTTAATATAGAAAGTCTGAGATTATCAAAAATCCAAAAATTTCCAAAAAAATAAATAAACAATGCTTGCTTCTTCCCTTATACCGAACTTTGGATCTTAGCTAACTAAATACGATCTGATCTCTCATTTAATCATATGATTAGCTTAACTAGATGTGAAAACACTCGAAAGTCTTAACCGAGACATAGGAATTGAGCGACCGGCTCTTAGTCTTTATAAAATAGAAAATGAATTTATTTAAATTCCAGTTGCTACTTGTCCAATATGTTTTAAGTTCTGATTTAATTCCAATTAATCATTAAATAAAATGGCTGGGATCGATGGCTGATGGTTGGTTATACTTTATTGATAATAGCCATTAATCAGAGAGAGAGAGAGAGAGCTATTAAGAGGGAGTATAACTACTAACAAGCAAGTAGCTAATCATTCCCTCTCTCTTTTTTTTTTTAATATCATAATTTCTCATCTTAAATTTAAAGACCACTTAATATTCACTCCATTTTTATTATTATTATTATTATTATTATTGATTCCTCCTCCTCGTTTCAATGAAAGGGGTTTCTCTTGAGAGTTTATTAAAGTGGAATCTAATGGGAAAATTTCCCTATTAACAAGAACAAAAATAATCGCCGGATATAATGGACTTTTTTTTCAATAAAGAATGTTAAAATTTATTTTCATATTTTTCAAATTATATTTATAAGTACTTGATTAATGAGATGAATACCAAATGAATGAGAATTAAATACTCTATAATACTTATTATATCAGTTTTAGCTGTTAAATTTATAGCAAAAAAGTTATTCAAGCTGGAATTGTCATTTTTGAATTTACTTGACCGAATTTAATGAATTGTATGGGGGCTCGCTGGTGTAGCGGGTGTCGGCTTTCTACAAAGAAGATCTATGTTCAAATCCTGGGTGTGCGGAATTTTTCATTAAATAAAAATATTTATTTAATGTAAACAAATCCTCAAGCAGGCACTGGATTGGAATATAGGATCTCACCACTATAGGCAACTCTACGAGGAGAGGGAGTTCCTGTGACATCCCGTCCTGTGGAAGGGACGTAAAGAAGGTTCTCTCTCAGTGATGCATTCAATTTTTATTGATAAACTGATAGCAAAGAAGTTGAATAATAAAATTTATTAAAAAACAATTTTTTTGCTAGAATGTAAAATTATTCAAAAATAAATATTTATTCATATATACTTGACTGAATTTTATGAAATGCATACCAATCTAAAGAGAATTAAATACACTATAATTTGTATTATAACAGTTTTTGTTGTTAAACTAATAGTAAAGAAGTTATTTATGTTTGAATTGACACTTTAAATAATTCTAGTCAACTTTTTCAAGGGAGGTAAAATTTATAAATTAAATATTTATTTATCTACTTGACCAAATTTAATAAATTTTATAGCATTTGGAAGATAATTAAATATCCTATAATTTTTATTATATCAGTTTTTGTTGTTAAACTGATAACAAAAAAGTTATTTCAATTATAATATTAAAAAAAAAATCTAGAAAAGTAAAAGTTATTTTTTGATTTTAATCCATTTAGCTTTATGGAATTTTAATACTAAGACACTCATTTTATAGAGAATTTATTCCTCTATAATTTATCTAATAAACATCATTTTGATACGAATCAGGGTTTTGAAGTTATTTCACCTAAATCGAAAATATTAGTAGTTCAATGTCAATTTATTTGTTATTTTAATGTATGTGTCATGTTAAATTTTGAAGAAATTCATTAAAATCAGTAACAAAAAAAGGACGACATTTATGGTGGGGAGGGGGTGTGAATTAACACGTCACACTCTCTTTAAAAGAAAAGAAAATTCGTTTCTTTCTTTGTTCTCGTTTACCAACAGGAAGTGATCAGCTGATATGCGAAATAAAAAAAAATTACTCATTGCTAGTGTAGTTAATAGTGGGGGTAGTTTCAAATTATAGGGTAATAAAAAAAAGGAATTGAATTTATTTAAATAAAGGGGTAATTTTTTTTTTTTTTTTTTTTATTTGACCATCACGATTGTGTAAATAAGGAATAAACAATTTTTTGCTTTTCTTATTTTGTTTCTTTTTGCAATTAATACAAAAGAATTGATTATATAAAAATGCCACTAGAAAGTTGAAAAAAATATTTATTTATTTATCTCTCTCGTTTTCTGAAACGATTTAGGGTTTAATTATTATTTAATAAAATCCCGCGGTTGATGTGGAAAATAACAAAAATGGAACTTTTTTCGGCCAACTTTATTAAATATATAAAAAAACGAAGTTTCGATTCTCGATTTTTAACATCTTCAGGTTTGTTGTTTCATTAAAAACAAATAAAAAAAACTTTAATAAATATAAAAAGAAAAAAACGACGTTTCGATTCTCGATTTTGATCATCTTCAGGTTTATCGTTTCATTATAAATAAAAAAAAATATATTTTATTAATAGAAAATGCCAAGGGCTTCCACAAAAATTATTAGTTTAAATGTTTTTAATTTATCCTCTCGGCCATTTTGGGCTTGACTATGTACATGTATTATCTAATATCCAGTTAATAACAAAAAAAAGCTTTATTTTCGGCCAACTTTATTTAATGAAAAAAAAAAAAAAAAACAAAAACACAAAGCGACCTTTTGATCATCTTCAAGCTTGTTATTTCACCAAAAAAAAGTTCCTAGTCTTTTTTTTTTAATTTACCCTTCTCGACTGCTGGGGTCATTTAGGGGCTTATTATATGCATTTATCCATACATCTAGATATTTTTAAATAAGTAGTACATATCGATGGCTGCAGCCTCTCCACATGCCGAGAAACATTCAACACATTTTTCCATGGAAAGACCCATCTGAGGTTTCGCCGCGCTTGGCATTGCTTAACTACCACGATCTTAATCTTAAATTTGTATTTGGTTTGTTGGACCTAGCCACCGAGGACTGGTGCCTCTAAGCGGGTCGTAATAAATTTATTTATTTATTTATTTATTTTATCTTGTGGCTAATCCGTTACCAAATTACTAATTAAATTTAAATAGTTATAATTTGGTTATCGGCTGGATGAAAATATCTTAAAATGGTCTATAGCTAACAGAAAGGAAAAAAAAATGTGCTAATAATCTAAAACTATTATTAATGAAATAAGCAACGTCTCTCGGTTCTCATTAGATAAAACACTTGGCAGTTGAGTGGGATAATAAAAAAAAAAAAAACTCATAAAAATCCGTTAATTAGTTTCAATTAAATTAATTAAATCTTTATTATAATATACCAATTAATTAGTTAAATATTATTTATTATTTTTAATTAACTTTTATTGTTGTTTTTTTTAATTATTGAATTTTAATTATTTAAAAATTATTTAATTTAGAAAATTTTAATTGTTTAAAAATTAATTAGAAAATTAAAATGACAA
>JAKCPI010019106.1:0-10777 GCA_023213315.1 Euborellia annulipes | reverse complement strand
GCATCTTTGTGGGTTTGAATACGTTTCTAGCAATAATTATGAATATCACGTTTTTCTCTTTAATCAAAAATAAAAATTAAAAAATTAAAACTCTAATTTCTTGGGCCCCAAAAAATTACTGGTCCTATCCCGTGCCTAGATTGCTTAGGCCTTAGTCCGCCCGTCTGTTTGTAACCCATAAATTTCAAAACTACTGAACGGATTTTTATGGATTTTTTTTTATTTTTTTTTTATAAGTGCTGAATTTTTTGGGAGTGGTTTACATGTATTGGATTAGAGTTGAGACCCACTTTACCATTACACAAAAATTTGCCATTAGAATTGAAATTGTATATTTAAGTTAGGACGTAACACAAAGTTTTTAATCAAAAACGGCCAAAGAGTACTAGTACTTTACTGATGTACTTTTTCAGGCCTTTTTTTTTTCGATTTTCTCAAAATACTGCTCCAACGAATAAAAATCAATTATTTTTTTGAAATGTATATTCTCATTTTGCCATTGAAATCTTCTGAAGACCACTTTACTCTTAGATACTTCGTAAGAAAGATAGGAGAAATGGTTGCCATGGTAAAAAAAATATACAATATTTTCCCATACTTATAAATTTCACATCTTGGATTCGCCCTCGGGCTGGCGTAGGGTAGCGTGCTAACCTCTATTATATGGCAATCATGAGTTCGAGACCCCAAGGCAGTCCTATGATTTATTTAAGCTACTTGGATAGCCAAATGGCCTAAATAAAAAACCCTAAGACCCCAAATAAATATATATTATACAAATACACAGTATCAGGATTTAAAGTCTTAAATGGCCTAAGATTGCCGAAAAGACTGTGGTATGTGTGCGTGAATGTCGTGTGAGAAGAGAGAAAAAAGTGTGACTGTGTATTTTTTTATATAAAAAAAAAAAAATTTTGAATTCTAATATATTGGCGGAAACTAAATATATGTCGACACAAAAAATCTGGTGTGACAAGCACAGAACAGAACTTTCGATTACCGAAGATAAGAGAAGTTGTGTTGTGTTGTCACCCAGATTTTTAATAAAAACTCCACTCTAATACAAAGATGGAGGACCAGATTTTTGTTGTTGTCAAATTTGAAGTAATTATAATTATTCTAAAATAGATATCTCACGAAGATACATATGAAGGAGGGAAGCCCCCCCGGGGCGCGTTACTATTCTAAATCTCCTCCAGAACCTCCCTTTTTCGCTCTCCCTCCCTTTGTTGACTAAATGAATGAATGGAGCAGCAGCTGTCGTCCTGAACTTTCTCTGGTCAAATCAATTAGCCATTACTGGACAAGGCAATTGATTGTTTGGCCCTTTCCTCTCTCTCCCATTCCCCCGCCTTATACTACGTCATATATGTGTGTGTAGATAAAACATAAACAGACTCCCAGGTGACCCATTGAACGTTGTAATTATGCATCGTTAATTGGCCACCTCTCCCCCTCCCCCCCTTCAACCAAATAATATTCACAAACATAAAATGAACAATAATGATATTTGCATAAATTCAATATTCACTTTAAAGATGAAATTTATTTATGTATATTGTGAGTGAATGGATAACAAATGTAAGTTTATTTCAAATTCGTTAATTTTCTTCAGAGACTGATCAAAATACAATGTGATATTATTATTATTATTTGAAATTCCTATCGGGATCCCCGTTTATTTACCCTAGCGGCTTTTGTGAACGAAGACACACACCTTAAACCCAACTGGCCTCTGGGCGTACCATCTATCGGCTACATTATTTCCTATCTCTAACTCCTCCTCCTGCGTTCGTTTCTAGCTAGTGTACTAATCCTTATTTCAGGTTCCACCCGGTTCCTTTTATCCAACCTCTTTTATGCTAGGGAGGATGTCCTAGTTTGAGGAGGAACTCCCTCAGCACAGACTCCTTTTGAAGAATGCATCACTGAGAGGGAATTTTATTACGTCACTTCCACAGGCCGGGGATGTCACAGCAACTCCCTCTCGTAGAGTTCCCTAGGAGATATTGTGGTGAGATCCAATATTCCAATCCAGTTGAGGATTTGTTTACATTAAATAAATAAATAAAACCAAGAGCCATTAACCTAAATCTGAGATAAAGGGCATTTCATTTGCACCACAATTGTAAACAAATTTTGTTTAACGTGATTACTCAATTATAAGTATAATATTAGACAAAAAAAAATGTAAAATTTTGACTATTATGTAGGAAAAGTTAACGATAAGTGAAATCTTTTATGTAATTCAAACTTTTTTTTTAATACAGCCAAATGAAAGCGTACAGAAAGCAGAAAAAGACTTTTTCCCGGGGATAGTGAGAAAAATTTAACCATATCAAGCATCTAGGACCAAATTTGTAACATTATTATTATTATTATTTAAAATTCCTATCAGGATCTCTGTTTAAGATGCTTCCGTAAACGAAAACACATACCCAATCCCCCTCTAACCGTAGCCATCTACTGGCACCCGGTGAAGTTAAATCATTTCCTATCTTTAATTCCTCCTCGTGCATTAATTTCTACTTAGTGAACTAATCCTTATTCCTGGCTCCTTTTATCCAACCTCTTCTATGCTAAGGAGGATGTCCTAGTTTGAGGAGGGACTCCCTCAACACTGGCGTGTAGCTTGATCCTGTCAAGGAATGCACCACTGAGAGGGAACCTTCTTTACCTCCCTTCCACATCACAGCAACTCCCACTCCTCGTAGAATTGCCTGGAGGCTATTGTGGTGGGATTCAATATTCCAATCCAGGGCGTATTTAAGGATTTATTATGACAGTAATTTAAAGAGAGATATTCTTATTCTTAAATTTTAAAATTAACTTGTTAGACTTGTTAGTGGAAAAGAAATCATGAAATTGAAAAGTTGAAGTTTAAAATAAATAAAAAGGATATATATTTACCCCCACTCTATTATTTTTCATTAATTAGAATAAAAAAAGCTTTTCTTTGTCCTTGGCTCTCGCTCTTTATCTCCTCCCCCCTCCCCCCTTAACGCTTTTTTTTGGGGGGGATGGAACGACGCGCGAGCGCGTAGTTATAAATAATATCTCTCTCCCACTCTCTCATGCAAACGTTTAATCAAACTTTATAAATGGCCAAAGAAAACGGAAGACTAATATTAGTTATTGAATTGATGCAAAAATGGAGGGGTGGGATGGGGGGTGGTAGGTATTGGCAAAATTCATTTTAATCATTTTCATTTGACAATTGCATTATATTTTCTCTCTCTCTTTCTCGCACATACACACAGGTGTTGTGTCTGTGAAAAATGTATATTAATCACTCTGCAATTTCAATTGAAATGTCATTTGTTTGTTTTTTTCATATTGGTTTATAAAAAGTACTAGCTGCACCGCACGACTTAACCAAATTTAATGAATTATATTTTAATTGAAAGAAAATTAAATACTCCATAATTCTTGTAATATTAATTTTTATTGTTAAACTGATAGAAAAAAAGTTATTTAAGTTAGAATTGTCACTTTGATGTATTTTAAAGTTGGTAAAATTTTCTAAAATTAATATTTATATGTGTAGTTGACCAAATTTTATGAATTATTTACCACTTGAAAGATAATTAAATACTCTATAATTTTTATTTTATGAGTTTTTGCTGTTAATCTGATAGAAACGTTAATATTGTCACTTTGAAAAATTTTTGCTATATTTTTCAAGGTTAGCAAGATTTTCTAAAATAAATATTTGCATATCTATTTGACCAAATTTTTTGAATTGTATACCAATTGAAAGAGAATTAAATACCCTATAATTCTTATTTCATCAGTTTTTGCTGTTAAACTAATAGCAAAGGAGTTATTTAAATAATAAAATCCCTAAAAATATTTCTCAAAAAAATGACAACAATTAGTTGATTGATTTTAATGATTTCCCTTAACATAATTTTAATAATTAGGTACTCTTTTGATAGATTATTTATTCCTCTATAATTTAAGTTAAAAACATCATTTTGATAGAAAGCAAAATTTTCGAGTTATTTCACTAACAAAAAAAAAAATCAAAAATGTAGTTTTCCAACAATGAGATTACTACCATTTAAAATAATGGAATTTTATCAAAATCAATATTCTACATTTTTTGAAGCTGATATTCATAGATAGGTCTTATTTAACGTAAATTTATTTCAATTTTAGTAGTTCACTGTTAAATTTTAAGCTTTTTTTTTTAAATATTGATGTGCTTTTTTCAAGAAAGGTAAAATATACTAAAATAAATATCTATATATCTACTTGACCAAATATAATGAATTATATACCAATTGAAAGAAAATGAAATACCCTATAATTCTTATCCTATTACTAAGCTATTTAAATTATAAAATCCCTATAAAAAATTCTAGAAAAAATGACAACAGTTAGCTCTTAATTTTAATTATTTCTTTTAATTTAATTTTAATAATTAGATTCTCATTTTATAGATTATTTATTCCTCTAATTTATGTAATAAACCTCATTTTAATGCGAAGCAGAGTTTTGAAATTATTTCCCTTATATCGGAAATATTAATGTAGCCTAATGTAAATGAATCGTTTATTTCAGAAACCACCTAAGGGACAAAATTTCAAAAAATGTGTTTTTGGTGCTAATGTACAATTTAAAGGTAAATACATCTTTTAGTGCCGAAATAACCAATGTTCCTCATCAGCAATGCTATTTGGCAGCCTTGAAAATAATCCGTTTATTTCAGAAAGAACCCAAGTGCCGTCGCTTACGTTCTTTCTGCAGTAAATTTCACTCGTGCCCTGTAGACATCACGTGTTTTGTGACTCGCAGCCGTCGCTTAGGTTCTTTCTGCGGTAAATTTCACTCGTGCCCTGTAGACATCACGTGTTTTGTGACTCGCAGCCGTCGCTTAGGTTCTTTCTGCAGTAAATTTCACTCATGCCCTGTAGACATCACGTGTTTTGTGACTCGCAGCCGTCGCTTAGGTTCTTTCTGCAGTAAATTTCACTCATGCCCTGTAGACATCACGTGTTTTGTGACTCGCTGGTTTGATTCAAAGGTTACCTAACACTGAGTAGTTAGTTTTCGTGAGTTTTCGATGAAAATTAGGTGTTATTTTGTTGTTTATTATTGCATTATATAGTTCTTAAGCCATGTCGGATAGTTCAGATGATGAACCTATTCCCAAGCGTAGGCGTGGTGTTGTGCACGAAGAAAAATACAAACGGAACATTATTCGGAATGCTAGGCTCAAAGGACTGCAGTACATCTCTGTATATACGCTGTTGTATATAGACATACTGTAGCGTGTAGTCTACTTGTATTTTTCGATTTAGGCATAGTAAAAACACTCTTTTTTCATACTTAAGTGTGTCTGTTACTTACCTTTGATACCAAAACAGGTAAAAATTAATGGTTTGACTTAATTTCAATAATAATTTTTAAAAAATCACTCGTTTATTTCAGAAACCACCTAAGTGCAATTTTTTCAAAAATTAATTACTCAAAAACTTAAAGGAAAAAAAATAATTTTTTAAATAGATTATCCCAATAGCATGTTTATGATTTGATAAAAAAATATTTGAAGTAGACTAGACCTATACTTAAGCTGCAAAACAGTTTTTTTTAGTTTTCCGAAAGTTGAAAAAAACGCACTTAGGTGGTTTCTGAAATAAACGATTCAAATATTATTTACAATAGCTAGTGTTTTTTTTTTAATTTATAACGACAACAATGTCTAATTATTAACGTAATAACGAGAGTAAAATGTTTTCCAAAATATGAATGTAATTAGTTCAAGGAAAGTAGAAAGAAAGAGAGAGAGAAAAAAAGGCTAAGAGCTTTCAGCTAAAAATGGCAATGGAAGCGTTTAAAGTTGAGAGGATGGATAGTTATCGGGAAAAGAGGAGATGGTAGGAAGAAGGTCGGTCGGTCGGTCCTTTGGGTCCACCCGCCCGCCCATCCACCCACCACTAGCGCTTTTCCCCGGGCCAAGTGGGGTCACAGTTGGCTCGGGGCCGCGGATGTTCCCTAAGGGACCCGGGTTCAGAGGGTTCACCCTCTCTCTCTTGCATTGGCCTCGTAAATAATTGAGCACCGAATGTCGCTCGAACGTCATAAAACCAAAGATAGTTCACTATATCCTGGCAGGAAGGCCCTTCTGGCCCCTATCTCTATTATTCATTGCTGGCGTCCTTCAGACGCCGGTGGCATTAACTCCCTCTTACTCTCTCTTTTTACTCCCCCCCCCGAACCCCTCTAGGAAACATTTCGATACACGAATAAATTAAAACATATTTTTTAAATATACCTGATTAAATTTGACATTGAATTATTATTTACGATTTAAATGAAATAGAAGCCCCCTGGTGTATCGGGCTAGGGTGTCGGATTTCTACAAATAAGATCCCTGTTCAAAACACCACAATAGCCCCAGGCAAATCTACGAGGAGAGGGAGCTGCTGTGACATACCGTCCTGTGGAAGGGACGTAAAGAAGGTTCCCTCTCAGTGATGGGAAGAGCCATCAGAACCGACTTACTATCTGATAATATGTGCTCCGATTTAGCAGAAGATTCTGTTTTATTTCTCTCCTCCTGCGTTCGTTTCTAACTAGTGAACTAATCCTTATTTCTGGTTCCACCCGGTTCCTTTTATCTAACCTCATCTATGCTAGGGAGGATATCCTAGTTTGAAGACTCCCTCAGCACCGACTCCTTTTGGAATGCATCACTGAAAGAGACACTTTTTTACGTCACTTCCACAGAACGGGATATCACAGTTACTCACTCGCCTCGTAGAGTTGCCTGGGAGCTTTTGCAGTAAGATTCAATATTCTAATCCAGTGCTTGATTGAGGATTTATTTACATTAAATAAATATTTTTATAACGGTGATGAAGAATATGGCTGTTTAACTTGTTAATGATAGCGAATAGCAGAACAAAACTAGATCAATTTTTATCAGATTTATTTGATCGTCGATGTTTCGGACGTCAGTCGCCTTCATCCTCAGGACAATCAATCGTCAATCAAATACAGATGGAGGTAATTTTTTAACAAAAATTGAAATCGTGAATGAAACAATGAAATTTCAATATGTGTCAAACTGAATGCCAACGAAGAATGCATTCATACATTGAAACTTTATTGTTTCATTCATTATTTCAATTTTCGTTAAAAAAATACCTCCATCTGTATTTGCTTGCCGATTGATTGTCCTGAGGAAGGGGGCGACTGACGTCCGAAACATCGATAAATTTGATAAAAATTGATCTAGTTTTTGTCTGATTTGATATTTCCAGGCTGCTATTCGCTATTTTTATATAATGAAAATTTCCCGCACGCTCAGAATTTGAACACGAATGTAGTATGCCTATTAATGCCTCAGTGATCGACAGCGATACATGGAGTTTGTATAATTTAATGTAGAAAGTCTGAGATTCATATACTGCTTAACAAAAATCTAAAAATTTCCAAAAAAAAATAAATAAACAAGGCTTGTGTTTCTAAATCCATCCCTTATACCGAACTTTGGGTCTTAGCTAACTAAATACGATCGGAGCTCTTATTTAATCATATGATTAGCTTAACTAGATGTGAAAAAGCTCGAAAGTCTTATCCGAGATATAGGAAGTGAACAACCGCCCTTAGCTAAAATGAATTTATTTAAATTCCAGTTGCGACTTGTCCAATATGTTTTGAGTTCTGATTTAAATCCAATTATTCATTAAATAAAATGGCTGGAATCGATGGCTGATGGTTGGTTATACTTTATTGATAATAGCCATTAATCAGAGAGAGAGAGAGAGAGCTATTAAGAGGGAGTATAACTACCAACAAGCAAGTAGCTAATCATTCCCTCTCTCTTTTTTTTAATATCATAATTTCTCATCTTAAATTTAAAGACCACTTAATATTCACTCCATTTTTATTATTATTATTATTATTATTATTTGATTCCTCCTCCTCGTTTCAATGAAAGGGGTTTCTCTTGAGAGTTTATTAAAGTGGAATCTAATGGGAAAATTTCCCTATTAACAAGAACAAAAATAATCGCCGGATATAATGGACTTTTTTCAATAAAGAATGTTAAAATTTATTTTCATATTTTTTCAAATTATATTTATAAGTACTTGATTAATGAGTTGAATACCAATTGAATGAGAATTAAATACTCTATAATACTTATTATATCAGTTTTAGTTGTTAAATTTATAGCAAAAATGTTATTCAAGCTGGAATTGTCATTTTTGAATTTACTTGACCGAATTTAATGAATTGTATGGGGGCTCGCTGGTGTAGCGGGTGTCGGCTTTCTACAAAGAAGATCTATGTTCAAATCCTGGGTGTGCGGAATTTTTCATTAAATAAAAATATTTATTTAATGTTAACAAATCCCTCAAGCAGGCACTGGATTGGAATATAGGATCTCACCACTATAGGCAACTCTACGAGGAAAGGGAGGTCCTGTGACATCCCGTCCTGTGGAAGGGACGTAAAGAAGGTTCTCTCTCAGTGATGCATTCAATTTTTATTGATAAACTGATAGCAAAGAAGTTAAATAATAAAATTTATTAAAAAACACTTTTTTTGCTAGAATGTAAAATTATTCAAAAATAAATATTTATTCATATATACTTAACTGAATTTTATGAAATGCATACCAATCTAAAGAGAATTAAATACACTATAATTTGTATTATAACAGTTTTTGTTGTTAAACTAATAGTAAAGAAGTTATTTAAGTTTAAATTGACACTTTAAATAATTCTAGTCAACTTTTTCAAGGAAGGTAAAATTTATAAATTAAATAATTATTTATCTACTTGACCAAATTTAATAAATTTTATAGCAATCGAAAGATAATTAAATATCGTATAATTTTTATTATATCAGTTTTTGTTGTTAAACTGATAACAAAAAAGTTATTTCAATTATAATATTATAAAAAAAAAATCTAAAAAAGTAAATGTTATTTTTTGATTATAATCCATTTAGCTTTATGGAATTTTAATACTTAGACTCTCATTTTATGATTACACCACCACGGTTTTGAAGTTATTTCACCTAAATCGAAAATATTAGTAGTTCAATGTCATTTTTTTAATGTATGTGTCATGTTAAATTTTGAAGAAATTCATTAAAATCAGTAAAAAAAAAAAGGAAGATATTTATGGTGGGGAGGGGGTGTGAATTAACACGTCACACTCTTTTTAAAAGAAAAGAAAATTCGTTTCTTTCTTTGTTCTCGTTTACCAACAGGAAGTGATCAGCTGATATGCGAAATAAAAAAAAAATTACTCATTGCTAGTGTAGTTAATAGTGGGGGTAGTTTCAAATTATAGGGTAATAAAAAAAAAGGAATTGAATTTATTTAAATAAAGGGGGTACTTTTTTTTTTTTTTTTTTATTTGACCATCACGATTGTGTAAATAAGGAATAAACAATTTTTTGCTTTTCTTATTTTGTTTCTTTTTGCAATTAATACAAAAGAATTGATTATATAAAAATGCCACTAGAAAGTTGAAGAAAATATTTATTTATTTATCTCTCTCGTTTTCTGAAACGATTTAGGGGGTTTAATTATTATTTAATAAAATCCCGCGGTTGATGTGGAAAATAACAAAAATGGAACTTTTTTCGGCCAACTTTATTAAATATATAAAAAAACGACGTTTCGATTCTCGATTTTTAACATCTTCAGGTTTGTTGTTTCATTAAAAACAAATAAAAAAAACTTTAATAAATATAAAAAGAAAAAAACGACGTTTCGATTCTCGATTTTGATCATCTTCAGGTTTATCGTTTCATTATAAATAAAAAAAAATATATATTTATTAATAGAAAATGTCAAGAGCTTCCACAGAAAAATTATTAGTTTAAATGTTTTTAATTTATCCTCTCGGCCATTTTGGGGCTTGACTATGTACATGTATTATCTAATATCCAGTTAATAACAAAAAAAAGCTTTATTTTCGGCCAACTTTATTTAATGAAAAAAAAAAAAAAAAACAACACAAAGCGACCTTTTGATCATCTTCAAGCTTGTTATTTCACCAAAAAAAAGTTCCTAGTCTTTTTTTTTTAAATTTACCTTCTCGACTGCTGGGGTCATTTAGGGGCTTATTATATGCATTTATCCATACATCTAGATATTTTTAAATAAGTAGTACTTATCGATGGCTGCAGCCTCTCCACATGCCGAGAAACATTCAACACATTTTTCCATGGAAAAACCCATCTGAGGTTTCGCCGCGCTTGGCATTGCTTAACTACCACGATCTTAATCTTAAATTTGTATTTGTGTTTGTTGGACCTAGCCACCGAGGACTGGTGCCTCTAAGCGGGTCGTAATAAATTTATTTATTTATTTATTTATTTTATCTTGTGGCTAATCCGTTAACAAATTACTAATTAAATTTAAATAGTTATAATTTGGTTATCGGCTGGATGAAAATATCTTAAAATGGTCTATAGCTAACAGAAAGGAAAAAAAAATGTGCTAATAATCTAAAACTATTATTAATGAAATAAGCAACGTCTCTCGGTTCTCATTAGATAAAACACTTGGCAGTTGAGTGGGATAATAAAAAAAAAAAAACTCATAAAAATCCGTTAATTAGTTTCAATTAAATTAATTAAATCTTTATTATAATATACCAATTAATTAGTTAAATATTATTTATTATTTTTAATTAACTTTTATTGTTGTTTTTTTTTAATTATTGAATATTAATTATTTAAAATTATTTAATTTAGAAAATTTTAATTGTTTAAAAATTAATTAGAAAATTAAAATGACAAAATA
>JAKCPI010019105.1:0-10444 GCA_023213315.1 Euborellia annulipes | reverse complement strand
CCCTAGGCATCTTTGTGGGTTTGGGTACGTTTCAGCAATAATTATGAATATCACGTTTTTCTGTTAGATAAAAATAAAAACTAAAAAATTAAAAACCTAATTTTTGGGCCTCAAAAATTACGGGTCTTAATCCCGTGCCTAGATTGCTTAGACCTTAGTCCGCCCGTCTGTGTGTAACCCATAAATTTCAAAACTACTGGACGGATTTTTATGGATTTTTTTTTTCTAAGTGCGGAATTTTTTGGGGGTGGTTTACTGGTATTAGATTATGAGTTGAGACCCACTTTGCCATTACCAGAAATTTGCCATTAGATTTGAAATTGTATATTTAAGTTAGGACGTAACACAAAGTTTTTAATCAAAAACGGCCAAAGAGTACTAGTACTTTACTGATGTAGTTTTTCAGTTTTTTTTTTCGATTTTCTCAAAATACTGCTCCAACGATTTAAAAAATCAATTATTTTTTTGAAATGTATATTCTCATTTTGCCATTGAAATCTTCTAAAGACAACTTTACTCTTGTACTTCGTAAGAATGATAGGAGAAATGGTTGCCATGGTAACAAAATATAAATATTTTCCCATGCTTATAAATTTTACATCTTGAATTCTGCCCTCGGGGCTTGGCGTAGAGGTTAGCGTGCTAACCTCGTATACCAAACGTCGCGGGTTCGGACCCCAGGAAGTCCGATGATTTTATTTAAGCCACTTGGATACCAAATGGCTTAAATAAAAATGCCTGGACCCCAAATAAATATATATTATACAAATACGAGTATCGGTTAAAGTCTTAAATGGCCTAAGTTGCCGAAAAGACTGTATGTGTGTGTGAATGAGAAAAAAGTGGGTGTGTTTTTTTATAAAAAAAAAAAAATTTGAATTCTAATATATTGGCGGAAACTAAGTATATGTCGACACAAAAAATCTGGTGTGACAAGCACAGAACAGAACTTTCGATTACCGAAGATAAGACTCTTTTTGTTGTTGTCAAATTTGAAGTAATTATAATTATTCTAAAATAGATATCTCACGAAGATACATATGAAGGAGGGAAGGGGGATGGGAGGGGGTTACTATTCTAAATCTCCTCCAGAACCTCCCTTTTCGCTCTCCCTCCCTTTGTTGACTAAATGAATGAATGGAGCAGCAGCTGTCGTCCTGAACTTTCTCTGGTCAAATCAATTAGCCATTACTGGACAAGGCAAATGATTGTTTGGCCCTTTCCTCTCTCTCCCATTCCCCCGCCTTATACCACGTCATATATGTGTGTGTAGATAAAACATAAACAGACTCCCAGGTGACCCATTGAACGTTGTAATTATGCATCGTTAATTGGCCACCTCTCCCCCCTCCCCCCTTCAACCAAATAATATTCACAAACATAAAATGAACAATAATGATATTTGCATAAATTCAATATTCACTTTAAAGATGAAATTTATTTATGTATATTGTGAGTGAATGAATAATAAAAATGTAAGTTTATTTCAAATTCGTTAATTTTCTTCGGAGACTGATCAAAATACAATGTGATATTATTATTATTATTTGAAATTCCTATCGGGATCTCCGTTTATTTACCCTAGCGGCTTTTGTGAACGAAGACACACACCTTAAACCCAACTGGCCTCTGGGCGTACCATCCATCGGCTACATTATTTCCTATCTCTAACTCCTCCTCCTGCGTTCGTTTCTAGCTAGTGTACTAATCCTTATTTCAGGTTCCACCCGGTTTCTTTTTTCCAACCTCTTTTATGCTAGGGAGGATGTCCTAGTTTGAGGAGGGACTCCTTCAACACCGACTCCTTTTGAAGAATGTATCACTGAGAGGGAATTTTTTTTACGTCACTTCGTCACAGGACGGGGATGTCACAGCAACTCCCTCGCCTCGTAGAGTTCCTTAGGAGCTATTGTGGTGAAATCCAATATTCCAATCCAGTTGAGGATTTGTTTACATTAAATAAATACAACCAAGAGCCATTAACCTAAATCTGAGATAAAGGGCATTTTATTTGCACAATTGTAAACAAATTTTGTTTAACGTGATTACTCAATTATAAGAATAATATTAGACAAGATACCAGGAGTATTATCGCTGAAAAAAAAAGTCTAAAATTTTGACTATTATGTAGGAAAAGTTAACGAAAAGTGAAATTTTTAAAAAGTTGATCGAAATCATCGTGTAATTCAAACTTTTTTTTTTAATCCAGCCAAATGAAAGCGTACAGAAAGCAGAAGAAGACTTTTTCCCGGGGAGAGTGAGAAAAATTTAACCATATCAAGCATCTAGGACCAAATTTGTAACATTATTATTATTATTATTATTTAAAATTCCTATCAGGATCTCTGTTTAAGATGCTTCCGTAAACGAAGACACATACCCAATCCCTCTCTAACCGTAGCCATCTACTGGCACCCGGTGAAGTTACATCATTTCCTATCTTTAACTCCTCCTCGTGCATTAATTTCTATCTAGTGAACGAATCCTTATTTCTAGCTCCTTTTATCCAACCTCTTATATGCCAAGGAGGATGTCCTAGTTTGAGGAGGGACTCCCTCAACACTGGCGTGTAACTTGATCCTGTCAAGGAATGCACCACTGAGAGGGAACCTTCTTTACCTCCCTTCCACATCACAGCAACTCCCACTCCTCGTAGAATTGCCTGGAGGCTATTGTGGTGGGATTCAATATTCCAATCCAGGGCGTATTTAAGGATTTATTATGACAGTAATTTAAAGAGAGATATTCTTATTCTTAAATTTGAAAATTAACTTGTTAGACTTGTTAGTGGAAAAGAAATCAAGAAATTGAAAAGTTGAAGTTTAAAATAAATAAAAAGGATATATATTTACCCCCACTCTATTATTTTTCATTAATTAGAATAAAAAAAGCTTTTCTTTGTCCTTGGCTCTCACTCTTTATCTCCTCCCCCCTCCCCCCCTTAACGCTTTTTTTTTGGGGGGGGGGGGGATGGAACGACGCGCGAGCGCGTAGTTATAAATAATATCTCTCTCCCACTCTCTCATGCAAACGTTTAATCAAACTTTATAAATGGCCAAAGAAAACGGAAGACTAATATTAGTTATTGAATTGATGCAAAAATGGAGGGGTGGGATGGGGGGTGGTAGGTATTGGCAAAATTCATTTTAATCATTTTCATTTGACAATTGCATTATATTTTCTCTCTCTCTTTCTAGCACATACACACAGGTGTTGTGTCTGTGAAAAATGTATATTAATCACTCTGCAATTTCAATTGAAATGTCATTTGTTTGTTTTTTTCATATTGGTTTATAAAAAGTACTAGCCGCACCGCACGACTTGACCAAATTTAATGAATTATATACTAATTGAAAGAAAATCAAATATTCTATAATTCTTGTAATATTAATTTTTATTGTTAAACTGATAGAAAAAAAGTTATTTAAGTTAGAATTGTTACTTTGATGTATTTCAAAGTTGGTAAAATTTTCTAAAATTAATATTTATATGTGTAGTTGACCAAATTTTATGAATTATTTACCACTTGAAAGATAATTAAATACTCTATAATTTTTATTTTATGAGTTTCTGCTGTTAATCTGATAAAAACGTTAATATTGTTACTTTGAAAAAATTTTTGTTATATTTTTCAAATTTAGCAAGATTTTCTAAAATAAATATTTGCATATCTATTTGACCAAATCTTTTGAATTGTATACCAATTGAAAGAGAATTAAATACCCTATAATTCTTATTTCATCAGTTTTTGCTGTTAAACTAATAACAAAGAAGTTATTTAAATAATAAAATCACTAAAAATATTTCTCAAAAAAATGACAACAATTAGTTGATGGATCTTAATGATTCCCATTAACATAATTGTAATAATTAAGTTCTCATTTGATAGATTATTTATTCCTCTGTAATTTAAGCAATAAACATCATTTTGATAGAAAATAGGATTTTGGAGTTATTCCACTAACAAAAAAAAAATGGAAAATATAATTTTCCAACAATGAGATGGATTACTACCATTTAAAATAATGGAATTTTATCAAAATCAATATTCTACATTTTTTGAAGCTGATCTACATAGACAGGCCTTTTTTATCGTAAATTTATTTCAATTTTAGTAGTTCACTTTTAAATTTTAAGCTTTTTTTTTTAAATATTGATGTGCTTTTTTCAAGGAAGGTAAAATTTACTAAAATAAATATCTACAGTATATATCTATTTAACCAAATATAATTAATTATATACCAATTGAAAAAAAAATTAAATACCCTATAATTCTTAACCTATTACTAATTTATTTAAATTATAAAATCCCTATTCTAGAAAAAATGACAACATTTAGCTCTTGATTTTAATCATTTCTTTTAACTTAATTTTAATAATTAGGTACTCATTTGATAAATTATTTATTCCTCTATAATTTATGTAATAAACCTCATTTTAATGCGAAGCAGAGTTTTGAAATTATTTCTCTTATATCGAAAATATTAATGTAATGTAAATATTATTTACAATAATCAGCTAGTGTTTTTTTTTTTTTTTAATTTATAACGACAACAATGTCTAATTATTAACGTAATAACGAGAGTAAAATGTTTTCCAAAATATGAATGTAATTAGTTCAAGGAAAGTAGAAAGAGAGAGAGAGAGAAAAGGCTAAGAGCTTTCAGCTAAAAATGGCAATGGAAGCGTTTAAAGTTGAGAGGATGGATAGTTATCGGGAAAAGAGGAAATGGTAGGAAGAAGGTCGGTCGGTCGGTCCTTTGGGTCCACCCGCCCGCCCATCCACCCACCACTAGCGCTTTTCCCCGGGCCAAGTGGGGTCACAGTTGGCTCGGGGCCGCGGATGTTCCCTAAGGGACCCGGGTTCAGAGGGTTCACCCTCTCTCTCTTGCATTGGCCTCGTAAATAATTGAGCACCGAATGTCGCTCGAACGTCATAAAACCAAAGATAGTTCACTATATCCTGGCAGGAAGGCCCTTCTGGCCCCTATCTCTATTATTCATTGCTGGCGTCCTTCAGACGCCGGTGGCATTAACTCCCTCTTACTCTCTCTTTTACCCCCCCCCCCTCATCCCACCCTAAGAAACATTCCGATACACGAATAAATTAAAACATATTTTTTAAATACACCTGATTAAATTTGACATTGAATTATTATTTTCGATTTAAATGAAATAGGGTAGCGGGCTAGGGTGTTGGCTTTCTACAAAGAAGATTCCTGTTCAAATCCTGGGGGTGAGGGATTTTTCATTAAATAAAAATATTTATTTAATGTAAGCAAATCCTCAAGCAAGTCCTGGATTGGAATATAGGATCTTACCACAATAGCCCCCAGGCAACTCTATGAGGAGAGGGAGTCCTGTCCTGTCCTGTCCAAGGGACGTAAAGAAGGTTCCCTCTCAGTGATGCGAAGAGCCATCAGAACCGACTTACTATCTGATAATATATGCTCCTATTTAGCAGAATATGTTTTATTTCTCCTGCGTTTGTTTCTAACTAGTGAACTAATCCTTATTTCTGCACTGTTAAAAATTTTCGAGCCAGATTCATACACATGTATAGGAAGTCTGTTACACAAACTGTTTATGAATATTCATTTTGGGTATATGAGAAAGGTCATATACCAAAAATGAATTTTCACAAACCCAGATATGAAATTTTTCATATTCGGGTATATGAAAAAATTCATTTTCGGGTATGTGAATAAATTCATTTTTGGTATATGAAATTTAAATTACGGGTATATGAATAAATTCATTTTTGGTATATGAAATTTAAATTACGGGTTTATGAGAAATAATATACTTTTTTGTGAAAAATGAAAGTAGGAGAACTTTTAATTATAGACCACATATTTGTATTAAATATTTATTAAAAATATATAAATACTGTACAAATATATATATTTTTAATAAATATTTAATACAAATATGTGGTCTATAATTAAAAATTCTTCTAATAATAATATTTCAAACCACAAAAGCTTTAATAAACAAAAATTAAAGTCCTTACGAGTTTATACTTTTGAGGGGAAGTGAATGGTCTAGGTGAAATAATAGTTTTTTTTATTTATTTTATTTTTCTTTATTAAAAAAAATTATATTATATTAAAATATACAATTTTACTAAATAATAAAACAAATTAAAGTATTAAAATAATAAATTTGTATCAAAAAATAAATTTTTATACATTTCCAAGTAAATTAAACACAAATACAAATCATTTTAATAATTTAATACAAAAAATATGTCGATTTTCATCTTCTTTGAGAAGTAATAAAGAGTTACATTTCATTTGCAGTATGATTGGAGTTTATTCCCTGGTTGGAGACTAACCTCACCTGAAAAATGACAAACAATAATTGATTTGAAATTGAGAAAAAAAAAATTTCAATGAAAAAATTCAAATTCAATACTTACGATTTTGTTAGTAAAATGTTCTTATTTCAATATATTGATTAAATATTTATATTTCATTTTAAATAATAATACACGTTCAAGTATCTATGCGTTAAATCAGCTACTTCAAAAACAGAATTTGGTGCCAACCTGGTGCCAACCTGGTGCCAACCTAACCAATTTCTTGTATATTTTAAAATTAATTATTTTGGTGAAATTGTTAATTTTAATTTTAATTTCTATAGCTATTTAGTTGAATTACTTTATAAAAATTATTTAATTAGTATGACTTCATAAATATTTAAATAGTTTAGAGCGCGAATTTCAAACCAGAATTTAATCAATATAGATTTTGGAAATGAATTTTAAAAGAATAATTTCAAGTTTCCTTAAAATAATTATAAAATAATATTAATAAAAATTCCTTGAGGTAGTCGAGTTATTTGAGAACGTTTAGACCAGTGATTCTCAACTTGTCGCGCAGTGCACTTTTAACGATTTCAAAATTTGGCGGCACACAAAGAAAAAGATAAGTTTAAAAGTTGGTAATTTGTTCATAAACTTTTATATTAATTTTAATTCACATTCTGGGTGTATTAAAATTAAACTACGAAAGCATGTGAAAAAAGAAGGAAAATTCATATTTTTTTTAAAGCGATACTTATTCATATACTTGTATATTAATTTTAACTCATATCCTAGGTCTATTAAAATTAAACCACCAAAGTTTATGAGATATGAATGAAAATTCATATTTTTTTTACAGTGTGGTTCCACCCGTTTCCTTTTATCTAACCTCATCTATGCTAGGGAGAATGTCCTAGTTGAGAGCAGGAGGAGTCCTCTCGAAGAATGCATCACTGAGAGGGAAAGATCTTTATGTCCTTTCCTCAGGATGTGATGTCACAGCAACTCCCTCACCTCGTAGAGCTGCTTGGGGGTTTTAGTGGTGTGATCCAATATTCCAATCCAGTGTTGGTTGAGGATTTTTTTTTACATTAAATAATAATATTTTTATTTAATAAAAAAACCCCACACGCTCAGGATTTGATGGGGTATGATTATTAATTCCGCAGTGAATATGGAGTGATACAGGGAGTTTGTATAATTTAATATAGAAAGTCTGAGATTATCAAAAATCCAAAAATTTCCAAAACAATAAATAAACAATGCTTGCTTCTTCCCTTATACCGAACTTTGGATCTTAGCTAACTAAATACGATCTGATCTCTCATTTAATCATATGATTAGCTTAACTAGATGTGAAAACACTCGAAAGTCTTAACCGAGACATAGGAATTGAGCGACCGGCTCTTAGTCTTTATAAAATAGAAAATGAATTTATTTAAATTCCAGTTGCTACTTGTCCAATATGTTTTAAGTTCTGATTTAATTCCAATTAATCATTAAATAAAATGGCTGGGATCGATGGCTGATGGTTGGTTATACTTTATTGATAATAGTCATTAATCAGAGAGAGAGAGAGAGAGCTATTAAGAGGGAGTATAACTACTAACAAGCAAGTAGCTAATCATTCCCTCTCTCTTTTTTTTTTTAATATCATAATTTCTCATCTTAAATTTAAAGACCACTTAATATTCACTCCATTTTTATTATTATTATTATTATTATTATTGATTCCTCCTCCTCGTTTCAATGAAAGGGGTTTCTCTTGAGAGTTTATTAAAGTGGAATCTAATGGGAAAATTTCCCTATTAACAAGAACAAAAATAATCGCCGGATATAATGGACTTTTTTTCAATAAAGAATGTTAAAATTTATTTTCATATTTTTCAAATTATATTTATAAGTACTTGATTAATGAGATGAATACCAAATGAATGAGAATTAAATACTCTATAATACTTATTATATCAGTTTTAGCTGTTAAATTTATAGCAAAAAAGTTATTCAAGCTGGAATTGTCATTTTTGAATTTACTTGACCGAATTTAATGAATTGTATGGGGGCTCGCTGGTGTAGCGGGTGTCGGCTTTCTACAAAGAAGATCTATGTTCAAATCCTGGGTGTGCGGAATTTTTCATTAAATAAAAATATTTATTTAATGTAAACAAATCCTCAAGCAGGCACTGGATTGGAATATAGGATCTCACCACTATAGGCAACTCTACGAGGAGAGGGAGTTCCTGTGACATCCCGTCGTGTGGAAGGGACGTAAAGAAGGTTCTCTCTCAGTGATGCATTCAATTTTTATTGATAAACTGATAGCAAAGAAGTTAAATAATAAAATTTATTAAATAACAATTTTTTTGCTAGAATGTAAAATTATTCAAAAATAAATATTTATTCATATACTTAACTGAATTTTATGAAATTCATATCAATCTAAAGAGAATTAAATACACTATAATTTGTATTATAACTGTTTTTATTGTTAAACTAATAATAAAGAAGTTATTTAAGTTTGAATTGACACTTTAAATAATTCTAGTCAACTTTTTCAAGTGAGGTAAAATTTATGAATTAAATATTTATTTATCTACTTGACCAAATTTAATAAATTTTATAGCATTTGGAAGATAATTAAATATCCTATAATTTTTATTATATCAGTTTTTGTTGTTAAACTGATAACAAAAAAGTTATTTCAATTATAATATAATATTAAAAAAAAAAATCTAGAAAAGTAAATGTTATTTTTTTATTTTAATCCATTTAACTTTATGGAATTTTAATACCAAGACACTCATTTTATAGATAATTTATTCCTCTATAATTTATCTAATAAACATCATTTTTATACGAATCAGGGTTTTGACGTTATTTCACCTAAATCGAAAATATTAGTAGTTCAATGTCATTTTTGTTATGTTTGTGTCATGTTAAATTTTGAAGAAATTCATTAAAATCAGTATAAAAAAAAGGAAGATATTTATGGTGGGGAGGGGGTGTGAATTAACACGTCACACTCTCTTTAAAAGAAAAGAAAATTCGTTTCTTTCTTTGTTCTCGTTTACCAACAGGAAATGATCAGCTGATATGCGAAATAAAAAAAAATTACTCATTGCTAGTGTAGTTAATAGTGGGGGTAGTTTCAAATTATAGGGTAATAAAAAAAAAAAAGGAATTGAATTTATTTAAATAAAGGGGTAATTTTTTTTTTTTTTTTATTTGACCATCACGATTGTGTAAATAAGGAATAAACAATTTTTTGCTTTTCTTATTTTGTTTCTTTTTGCAATTAATACAAAAGAATTGATTATATAAAAATGCCACTAGAAAGTTGAAGAAAATATTTATTTATTATCTCTCTCGTTTTCTGAAACGATTTAGGGGTTTAATTATTATTTAATAAAATCCCGCGGTTGATGTGGAAAATAACAAAAATGGAACTTTTTTCGGCCAACTTTATTAAATATATAAAAAAAACGACGTTTCGATTCTCGATCATTTTAACATCTTCAGGTTTGTTGTTTCATTAAAAACAAATAAAAAAAACTTTAATAAATATAAAAAGGAAAAAACGACGTTTCGATTCTCGATTTTGATCATCGTTATCATCTTTATCGTTTCATTATAAATAAAAAAAAAAATATAATATATTTATTAATAAAAAATGCCAAGAGCTTCCACAGAAAAAATTATTAGTTTAAATGTTTTTAATTTATCCTCTCGGCCATTTTGGGCTTGACTATATGTACATGTATTATCTAATATCCAGTTATCAACAAAAAGCTTTATTTTCGGCCAACTTTATTTAATGAAAAAAAAAAAAAAAAAAAACAACACAAAGCGACCTTTTGATCATCTTCAAGCTTATTATTTCACCAAAAAAAAGTTCCTAGTCTTTTTTTTTTAATTCTACCTTCTCGACTGCTGGGGTCATTTAGGGCTTATTATATGCATTTATCCATACATCTAGATATTTTTAAATAAGTAGTACATATCGATGGCTGCAGCCTCTCCACATGCCGAGAAACATTCAACACATTTTTCCATGGAAAGACTCCATCTGAGGTTTCGGGCGTGCGCTTGGCATTGCTTAACTACCACGATCTTAATCTTAAATTTGTATTTGTGTTT
>JAKCPI010019104.1:0-46587 GCA_023213315.1 Euborellia annulipes | reverse complement strand
GGTTCCACCCGTTTCCTTTTATCTAACCTCATCTATGCTAGGGAGAATGTCCTAGTTGAGAGCAGGAGGAGTCCTCTCGAAGAATGCATCACTGAGAGGGAAAGATCTTTATGTCACTTTCCTCAAGGATGTGTGATGTCACAACAACTCCCTCACCTCGTAAGAATTGCTTGGGGATTTTAGTGGTGTGATCCAATATTCCAATCCAGTGTTGGTTGAGGATTTTTTTTTTTTACGACTAAAATATGCGTCTTTTTTAATGAAGATTCCCCACACGCTCGGGATTTGAACACGAATGGGGTATGCTTATTAATTCCTTCAGTGAGTATCGACAGCGATACATGGAGTTTGTATAATTTAATGTAGAAAGTCTGAGATTCCATAACGGGTGTAACCAAAATCTAAAAATTTCCAAAAAAAAAAATAAATAAACAAGGCTTGTGTTTCTAAATCCATCCCTTATACCGAACTTTGGGTCTTAGCTAACTAACTACGATCGGAGCTCTTATTTAATCATATGATTAGCTTAACTAGATGTGAAAAAGCTCGAAAGTCTTATCCGAGATATAGGAAGTGAACAACCGCCCTTAGAAAATGAATTTGTTTAAATTCCAGTTGCTACTTGTCCAATATGTTTTGAGTTCTGATTTAAATCCAATTATTCATTAAATAAAATGGCTGGGATCGATGGCTGATGGTTGGTTATACTTTATTGATAATAGCCATTAATCAGAGAGAGAGAGAGAGCTTATTAAGAGGGGAGTATAACTACCAACAAGCAAGTAGCTAATCATTCCCTCTCTCTTTTTTTTAATATCATAATTTCTCATCTTAAATTTAAAGACCACTTAATATTCACTCCATTTTTATTATTATTATTATTATTATTATTGATTCCTCCTCCTCGTTTCAATGAAGGGGGTTTCTCTTGAGAGTTTATTAAAGTGGAATCTAATGGGAAAATTTCCCTATTAACAAGAACAAAAATAATCGCCGGATATAATGGACTTTTTTTCAATAAAGAATGTTAAAATTTATTTTCATATTTTTCAAATTATATTTATAAGTACTTGATTAATGAGTTGAATACCAATTGAATGAGAATTAAATACTCTATAATACTTATTATATCAGTTTTAGTTGTTAAATTTATAGCAAAAAAAGTTATTCAAGCTGGAATTGTCATTTTTGAATTTACTTGACCGAATTTAATGAATTGTATGGGGGCTCGCTGGTGTAGCGGGTGTCGGCTTTCTACAAAGAAGATCTATGTTCAAATCCTGGGTGTGCGGAATTTTTCATTAAATAAAAATATTTATTTAATGTAAACAAATCCTCAAGCAGGCACTGGATTGGAATATACGATCTCACCACTATAGGCAACTCTACGAGGAGAGGGAGTTCCTGTGACATCCCCGTCATGTGGAAGGGACGTAAAGAAGGTTCTCTCTCAGTGATGCATTCAATTTTTTTATTGATAAACTGATAGCAAAGAAGTTAAATAATAAAATTTATTAAAAAACAATTTTTTTGCTAGAATGTAAAATTATTCAAAAATAAATATTTATTCATATAACTTGACTGAATTTTATGAAATGCATACCAATCTAAAGAGAATTAAATACACTATAATTTGTATTATAACAGTTTTTGTTGTTAAACTAATAATAAAGAAGTTATTTAAGTTTGAATTGACACTTTAAATAATTCTAGTCAACTTTTTCAAGTAAAGTAAAATAAATTAAATAATTATTTATCTACTTGACCAAATTTAATAAATTTTATAGCATTTGAAAGATAATTAAATATCCTATAATTTTTATTATATCAGTTTTTGTTGTTAAACTGATAACAAAAAAGTTATTTCAATTATAATATTAAAAAAAAAATCTAAAAAAGTAAAGTTATTTTTTGATTATAATCCGTTTAGCTTTATGGAATTTTAATACTAAGACACTCATTTTGTAGACCCACACACCACGGGTTTTGAAGTTATTTCACCTAAATCGAAAATATTAGTAGTTCAATGTCATTTTTTTAATGTATGTGTCATGTTAAATTTTGAAGAAATTCATTAAAATCAGTAAAAAAAAAGGAAGATATTTATGGTGGGGAGGGGGTGTGAATTAACACGTCACACTCTCTTTAAAAGAAAAGAAAATTCGTTTCTTTCTTTGTTCTCGTTTACCAACAGGAAATGATCAGCTGATATGCGAAATAAAAAAAAATTACTCATTGCTAGTGTAGTTAATAGTGGGGGTAGTTTCAAATTATAGGGTAATAAAAAAAAAGGAATTGAATTTATTTAAATAAAGGGGTAATTTTTTTTTTTTTTTATTTGACCATCACGATTGTGTAAATAAGGAATAAACAATTTTTTGCTTTTCTTATTTTGTTTCTTTTTGCAATTAATACAAAAGAATTGATTATATAAAAATGCCACTAGAAAGTTGAAGAAAATATTTATTTATTTATCTCTCTCGTTTTCTGAAACGATTTAGGGGTTTAATTATTATTTAATAAAATCCCGCGGTTGATGTGGAAAATAACAAAAATGGAACTTTTTTCGGCCAACTTTATTAAATATATAAAAAAACGACGTTTCGATTCTCGATTTTTAACATCTTCAGGTTTGTTGTTTCATTAAAAACAAATAAAAAAACTTTAATAAATATAAAAAGAAAAAAACGACGTTTCGATTCTCGATTTTGATCATCTTCAGGTTTATCGTTTCATTATAAATAAAAAAAAATATAATATATTTATTAATAGAAAATGCCAAGAGCTTCCACAGAAAAATTATTAGTTTAAATGTTTTTAATTTATCCTCTCGGCCATTTTGGGCTTGACTATATGTACATGTATTATCTAATATCCAGTTAATAACAAAAAAAAAGCTTTATTTTCGGCCAAAAAAAAAAAAAAAAAACAACACAACAACGACCTTTTGATCATCTTCAAGCTTGTTATTTCACCAAAAAAAAAAGTTCCTAGTCTTTTTTTTTTAATTTACCTTCTCGACTGCTGGGGTCATTTAGGGGCTTATTATATGCATTTATCCATATATCTAGATATTTTTAAATAAGTAGTACATATCGATGGCTGCAGCCTCTCCACATGCCGAGAAACATTCAACACATTTTTCCATGGAAAGACCCATCTGAGGTTTCGCCGCGCTTGGCATTGCTTAACTATCACGATCTTATCTTAAATTGTATTGTTTGTACCTCCACCACTGTCTCTACTCTAATTTGTGGCTAATCCGTTACCAAATTACTAATTAAATTTAAATAGTTATAATTTGGTTATCGGCTGGATGAAAAAAATCTTAAAATGATCTATAGCTAACAGAAAGGAAAAAAAAATGTGCTAATAATCTAAAACTATTATTAATGAAATAAGCAACGTCTCTCGGTTCTCATTAGGTAAAACACTTGGCAGTTGAGTGGGATAACAAAAAAAAAAAAACTCATAAAAATCCGTTAATTAGTTTCAATTAAATTAATTAAATCTTTATTATAATATAACAATTAATTAGTTAAATATTATTTATTATTTTTAATTAACTTTTGTTGTTGTTTTTTTTTTTAATTATTGAATTTTAATTATTTAAAAATTATTTAATTTAGAAAATTTTAATTGTTTAAAAATTAATTAGAAAATTAAAATGACAAAATAGGAACCCAAGAGGCGGTGAAGTAGGATAAACAAAAATTCTTTTTCTCTCCTTAAAAATTTTTAAAAAAAGTTAATTTTAAGTATAATTTTACTGTTTTCTTAATATTTTCTTGACTTTAAGTGAGTTATCTTTTTGTGAGTGATTTATTGGGCCCCATATGGGGTCTAAGAATGACTATTATACAAATAATCTTTCTAACCATCCTAACCTAGAAGTTGATAACAATTATCTTTTACGAATTGCTCAAGCAATGGACAACCAATTTGATGAAGATGATGAAGATATGGACAGTCCAAGAACAAATCAAATTTTGGGGAAACAACCTGAAGAGACGGTAGTCCAAGGGTCTATGAAGAGGAAGATCGAAGAAGAAAATAAATCTACAAATGAACCAAAAATAACTAAAAGTCAACAAAATGGTCAGTCATCAAATAAATCAATTTATCTCAATGTACAATCATTAAATCATGAACCAAAAGATTTAAATGAGGCCAATTTATCACAGCCTACATTTTCGGGAAATCAGTTTGCTCATAATCCCAATCTGATTGAAAATAGATCTCAAAATAACAATGAAGTAGTGATAGAAAATAAGTATGCCAAAGCATGTAGCATAAACAGATATAGTTCTTCGGACATTGGTCCTTACCCATTATTTATCGAGAGTACGAATAAACAAATAAAAATTCACGCTATGGCTATCGGCAAGTTAATTAGAGATCATTATTTTGTTATTTATAAAGAGATTAAATCAATACATTCAATTGATAAAAAGAAAGTAAAAATAATGCTAAATTCCTACGAACAAGCAAATTCTTTGATCGAAGCTGAATTTTGGGCTAAGAATAATTTGTGCTGCTATATTCCAAATTTTAAAATATATAAACAGGGTGTTGTACGAAATATAGAATATTCTCTTTCTGAAGAGGATATATTAAATTTTTATGTCGCTAGTCAGAGCTTAATTAAAGCCAATAGGATTTATAAAAAAGAATCCAATAGACCCTAATAACCGGGTTCCAACCCCGGTCTTCATTTTAACATTTAGAGGTCAAACACTACCAAATCAAATACAAATATTGGGGGTTGTTTGCAAGATTGAACCTTACGTCCAGCGTGTGGTACAGTGCAGAAACTGCCTTAGGTTTGGACACGTGGCTGATAGATGTAAATCTAAGCAGAGATGTGACAAATGTGGGGCTTGCCATTCTTCTAGTGCTTGCAATGAACCAACTCTTCAATGCGTTCATTGTAAAGGCAGACATAAGTCGACCGATATCACTTCATGTCCTGAATTCATAATTCAGACATCCATAAAAACCACAATGGCAAACCAAAATATGTCTTATTCAGAAGCGAGGTGTTTTTTAAGTGAAGAATCATCATATTCTAATAAAGCAACTCCTAATTTAAACGATAGCAACAATTTTCCTCCCTTGCCAGTAAATGAAACTCCTACCTTAGTGTCTTCGAAGCAGCCTTCTCGAAAAGTAACTGTTGCAAATAAGGTAACAGGAAAAAATACTACAAATAATTTTGGCCTCCAAAATGTGTTAACAGTTCCTTCTCAAATTACTCCTCCACAAAACATTTCAAATACCCTAAATATCCCGCAAATCCCTCTTACTGACAACAGGGTATATCTAAACAATAAAAATGATCTTAAAGACATTGTCTTACATTCTCTCAATAAAATCCTCATAATAAGTGACCCATCCCTCACCAATCGATTGTCTTCATCAGCTAACCAAGAAAAAATATCAAAAATAATTGAAGAAACAATATTGACTTTTGCTGCAAATACCAAGATATATTTTAATATGAATGGGAACAACTAAACATAAATTAATTATCTTATCTATAATTTATTTATTTATTATTTATTATTATTATTTATTTATTTATTATTATAATTTATTTATTTTGCTCATTCTTATAATATTTTGTATACTTTTGTAAATATTGAAAAATGGCTTGATGGCCAAGCAGCCAATAGCCACTTAAAATAAAAAAAAAAAAAAAAAAAAAAATGACAAAATAGAATATATCTTTTTGGAATCGCATTTTTTTAAGAAAAGGATGGAGGGGAGGGGATACATGACCCCCCTCCCCCTCTAGCCAGTTTCACCTCAAGAGATCGTTGAGTATATGGGTGAATGAAGAAGACGAAGAATAAAGGAGAGTCATTAAACGAAAGAGAGACTAACTCATTCATCAAACGTTCTGTTGTAGTGGGTGTATGGGGGGTAGGAACCGAACCGATTCAAATTAATTTCCTAAATGTTGTTGTCGTCTTCGTGTTCTGTCTTCTTCCTTCTTCAACAAACCACACACACAACTCTAAAGACTCTATGTACTGCGATTCCGCTCCGTTGGCTTTATTCATTGTTTCTTGTCGGGTGGCGGGTGGAGGGGTAAGGGGGGGGGTGCTCTTAAACTGTCAATTAAGAGACAGATTAAACCCAAGGCTTTGCTTTTGGTGGCGGCGGGTGTTGGTAGCAACGACTTTTGTCCCCTTCTTCAATCAAAATATTTAGTAGTGATTTCAATATTTTATAAATTACACCCATGCCTTTATAATAACAATAAAGTCTTTTTTTTGTTTCTACAAAATAATTCTCTATATTTCAAAAAAAATAACCCATAAAAATACTTTAAGTAGTTTCAGAGGTTTTCTTAATTGAACTTACAATTATTTTCTAATTATTAATTAATAATTAAAAAAAATTATATATTTTTTTAATGAGTTATTGTTATTATTTTTTTTTTTTTTTAATTATTGGATTCTAATTAATTAATTTTTTTTTTTTTGAAATTACAAATTCTAACAATTAATTGGCTTTTAAAATCCACAATTTTTTTTTTTTATTATTGAAAATTTATTATTTTAGTAATTTTTATTATAAGTCAATTTCTATAATTAAATCGTTAAATAATTAATTATTATTTTTTAAATTAATTTGTAATTGGATTGATTAACTTATTGAAATAAAACTCTTGAAATCGGATATTATTTACTTTTAAAAAATTACAGCATTTTTTTATAACATGGTGGAGGAGCTGGGATTTTTTTAAATTATAAATTCTTACTGCCTTTTCAAATGAACAATTTTTTTCATTATATTGATAAATTAATTGATTATTTATTATTTTATCAATTTTTATTCAAATATTTAATTTTAAAAAATTACAGCATTTTTATAACATGGTGGAGGAGCTGGGATTATTATATTTTTTAAATTCTAACAATTGCTTTTTAAATTCCACATTTTTTTATTATAAATTAATTACCTGTTCGATTAAAAAGAAAAATGTTGAACCAAGCCGAAGGCGGGTTGTGCAGCTAGTATAATATGTGCGGAGTCCAGGGGCATGGGCGGGAGAAGTCGAATCTCTCAGTGTGTTGAAAGCATCTCGTAATTAATTAACACAAAAGCAGCTCACCAGGTTGGTTTATAAATTTTCTCTTTTTTTTCGTTAGTGAATGAAACAATAATTACTTTTACTTAAAAATATGTAAAACAACAACAACAACAACAGAAAGAGAGAGTGAGAGATAAATTATTCTAATTTTATTATTAACATTATGAAAAAAAAAAAAAAATATTAAAAGATTAACTTAGCACGAGCCCCGGCGCGGGGCGTCCTCCTCCTATCCAAACGTCACGGGTTCGGCCCCAGCAGTCCGATGATTTTATTTACCAATTATCCAAATGGCTTAAATAAGAATCCTGGCCCCTATATGTATATTTATATTCGTATATATATACGACTTAAGGTCGATTAAAATAAAAAAATATAAAAAAATTAATTATATAAAATATAAATAATATCAGATTTCAAAGTGAGATAGATCCAAGGATCTCCCCTTCCCCCATGACAAGAAAATAGGGAAATCGTGCATCTAGTCTTACAGACCGGGCCAATTCAACCTTTAACGTCAACATCTCATTTAGTTTGTCTTACCTAAAACAAATAATTACTCATTAACGATCATTGAAAACATCAAGATCAACCCCTCATTAATTACTACCGAAGAAATACCTCCCATCGTCGTGATACCTCGTCTCCACACCGACCACCAATCACCTTCTGGACTCCAGGATACAGATCCCAGTGTCCACACAATCTTCTTCACGTCCACAAGATGCCACCCTTTTTCCCCTTTTTTTTTTTTTTTTTTTTTTTTCCCAGTGAAGGATATTCTTTCATTAAATAATTTTCATAAAAAAAAAGCGCTAACTTTAAATTTAACTTACTTAATTATTTCTAAAATTTAAAACGAGCTCGTATAATTAACTTTCAAATATTTTTAAGATTACTTATAATATAAATTATAATATTTTCTTTAAATAATTCTATTCAGTAATTTCTTAATTACACTAATTAAAATTAATTCAATTATCAATGCGAAGCAGATTACTTAAATTCTTTAATTAAATAATTATGTTCTATTAATTAATGCATTTTTAATTAACAACACCCCTAAATTTTCCATAACTATTAAGTTTTCCCGTAACAATATAATAACGGTTATCGTCTAAAGTCTTAAATGGCCTGGTTGCCGAAAAGACTGTGTGAATGTGTGTGAGGGAGTGTGAATGAGAAAAAAGTGTGAATGTTTTTTAACAAAAAAAAAGAAACTTAGCACGAGTAATAAATTTTATTACATATGACAGAAGGTATTAAAAAGGAACGAGGAAGGAGGGTGGAGGGGGAGACTTAACACTCTCCACCTTTTTTTTTCTTTTTTAGTCACTTTCATCGATTTCAATAAATTTTCATTAAAAAAAAAAAAAAAAAAAAAGATGAATCGATATTGAAATGTTAAAGAAAAAATAATAATAACAAACGAACGAACGTTAATAAAGACATTCAATTTGGTAAATTAATTATAATGTCAAATTTGATGAAGAGAAAAAAAAATTGGCTGTGACGTCACAAGATTTCTTCTTGTTGAAAACAATTTTATAAAAATATTTTTATTATTTGAAATTCCTATCCGGATCCCCGTTTATTTACCCGAGAGGCTTTCGTACACGAAGACACACACCTCAAACCCAACCGGCCGCTGGTCATCTACCGGCACCCAGAGAAGTTACATTATTTCCTATCTCTAACTCCTCCTTCTGCATTCGTCTCTAGCTAGTGAACTAATCCCTATTTCTGGTTCCACCCAGTTCATTTTATCCAACTTCTTCTATGCTAGGATGGATGTCCTACTTTGAGGATGAACACTGTAGGCACCGACTCCTTTTGAAGAATGCACCACTGAGAAAAACCTTCTTTACGTCCCTTCCACAGGACGGTCGCAGCAACTCCCTCTCCTCGTAGAGTTGCCTGGCAGCTATTGTGGTGAGATCCAATATTCTAATCCAGGGCTTTTTTTTTTTTTTTTTTTTTTTTTTTTTTTTTTAAATTTTCACTCTTTTCTCTCACACACACACAAACCCACACACCCACCCCTTCCCACAAACTAAGCCATTTTAAATAATTTTAAAAAAAACCATGATAAGAAATATATATATATTGTGGGGTCAGGCATTTCTATTTAAGCCATCTGTTCTTGAGGATTTGTTAAATAAATATTTTTATTTAATGAAAAAATCGCGCACACCCAGTATTTGAACAGGGATCTTATTTGTAGAAAGCCGACAGCCCGCTACATAAATGAGCCCACTTTTATAAAAAAAAAAAATAAAATTTAATATATAAATAATTAATTATAGAATAATAATTGTGAGATTTAATTTTGAAATTTAAATAATTCTGAAATATTTGAAATCTATAATTAATCATATTACAATATACCTGCTAAATATTTTAAATTTGAATTCTTTTATTTTTTTGGGGCTCGCTGGTGTAGCGAGCTAGGGTGTCGGCTTCTACAAAGAAGATCCCTGTTCGAATCCTGGGTGTGAGGTTTTTTTTTTCATTAAATAAAAATATTTCTCAAGCAGGCACTGGATTGTAATATTTGATCACACTGCAACAGCCCCAGGCAACTCTACAAGGGGAGGGAGTTGCTGTGACATCCCAACCTGTGGAAGGGACTTAAAGAAGGTTTTCTCTCAGTGATGCATTCTTCGAAAGGAGTAACTGCGGTGCTGAGGGAGTTCCTCCACAAACTATGACATCCTCCAGAGCATAGAAGAGGTTGGATAGAAGGAGCCGGGTGAAACCAGAAATAAGGATTAGTTCACTAGCTAGAGACAAAAGTAGGAGGAGTTAGAGACAGGAATGATGTAACTTCAAGTGTTTTTTTTCCTTAAAATGCGTAATTAATTTGTTGAAATGTCGTGGTTGAGAGGTATCTTTGAGAAAACAACAATTTTTACTTTTATAACATTTCTCTCTCTCTTTCGATATTTGAGAAACAATTAACAAACTAATTTTTAATTTAAAATCCTAAATTAGAAAGAAAGAAAATTTAAAAAAAAAAAAAAAAATATCCCTTTTGATCGTTCATGTGAATATTTTGTTTTATGTGTTAAAATTCAATGCGGAGGAAAACACGAAATTATAGTAGCATCTATATACAGTATAATATTTGAAAGTTGTTATTATCTTTGTTTTTGATGATTTTGGCAAACCTCACTAAAGATGTATCAATTTGGTTTAATTAATATGTATATATATTTTTTATTTATTTTGCTAATTAATTTTAAACTTCATTTAAAAAATTTAAAATTAATTATTGAATAAATAGACAATTTACAAAAGTTGTTTTTTTTTAATTGTTAATTAAATATAATTAATTCTAATAATGTGAATAGATTTATTTAAAATACTTTAGTACTTGGACCGTATATTGTAGATATATCGTTTTAAAACATAATCAAATAGGGGTCGTCCACATATTGCGTAACGCGTTAGGGGTGGAGGGGGGAGGGTTCTGGACAAAACGTTACTAATTGTGACATAGGATACTCGGGGGTTTCTCGAATCATTTTCACAACAAGGAAAAATGGAATTATTATTTGAGTCATGAGGGAGAATTTACTTAAAAAAAAAAAAGGTAAAATGATATAAATTTTGTATAAGAAATTTTATTCGGAGGGGGCGGAGATAGTTCTATATTGTGACATCATAAATGTACAAATAACATTGTTACAAAATAAACACTTTCAAGTTTAATTAATAATAAATACAATTTTTATTATTAATTATTTAAATTAATTTCAAAAATGAAATAAAAGATTAATTTAAAAATTTATTTTAAATAAAATAATTAATGATAAAAATTTAAAATTTATTATAATTATTGAATAAATAAACAATTAAAATTATTTTAAAATGAACGTGACAAAAAGAAAAATACAAAATAAAAGTAGTTAAATAATTAGTTTATAAAATAAAAACAAAATGACATTACAAAAATAAATCTGGTGTGAGTAACGCACAGCACACAACTTTTGATTTCCAGATTTTTTGTGTTGATATGCTTTAGTTTCCCTTAGCAGATCATTTTTTTCTCTATTTGCTTTACTACAAGAGACAACATTTCCAAATAAATTAATGAAGAATAAAAGTTATTCCAAATAATTATCCTTCATTTTGTATTTTCCACTTAATATTTTTTTTTTTTTTTAGTTCCAAATTAATTTTAATATTAACTTAATTTGCGAGTCCATTAATTCCAAAGAAGAAGGAAGAGGGGGGAGTGTTTAACAAATTTTGTTCGTCTTCTTTCTCTTAATCTCTGAAGATCCACTTTAATTTGTTCCTAAAAAAGAAAAGAAAATTTAAGAATAATTGCCCCCAAAAAAAAGAACCCCAGAAGTTTAGGCCGTTGAAGAAAACTAGTTACAGTCCACCCCCTCCCCTTTCTTTCTTTCCTTTCGGCCCATAAGAGAGAGATCTAATCGTAAGCTTTGAGTACGCAGACAAAAACCAATCTGGCTAATGTTTATTTTTATTCTCCCTGAATTGAATTGTCCCGGGGATGGATGATTAGTTCTCTTATAACGTTAATAACCGAAAAATCTGGTGTGAGTGGTCGCCAATATATTAGAATTTAAGATGTAAAACTTATAAACATGGGAAAATAAATGAAATTCCTATCGGGATCCCCGTTTATTTACCCGAGGTGCCTTCGTGCACGGAGACACACACCTCAAACCCAACCGGCCTCTGGCCGTAGCCATCTGCCGGCACCCCGGGAAGTTACATCATTTCCTATCTCTAACTCCTCTTCCTGCTTTCGTCACTAGCTAGTGAACTAATCCTTATTTCTGGTTTCAACCGGCGCCTTTTATCCAATCACTTCTATGCTAGGGAGGATGTCCTGGTTTGAGGAGGGATTTCCTCAGCACCGACTCCTTCCGAAGAATGCATCACTGAGAGGGAATCTTCTTTACGTCCCTTACACAGAACGGGATGTCACAGCAACTCCCTCTCCCCGTAGAGTTGCCTGGGGCTATTGTGGTAAGATCCAATATTCTAATTCAGTGCCTGCTTGAGGATTTGTTTTTATTTAATGAAAAATCCCGCATGCCCAGGGTTTGAACAGGGATCTTCTTTATAGAAGCCGACACCCTAGCCCACAACACCAGCGAGCCCCCCTAAAAAAATAATTGATTTATAAATTTTATTCAAAACCGTTGAACCGAATTTTGAGAAATTCTAAAAAAAAAAAACTGAAAAAGTACATCAGTTAAGTATTCTTTGGCCGATTTTATTCAAAAGCTTTGTGTTACGCCCCCGGGCAACTTAAATATAAAACTTAAACCTCAACCACGGAGAAAATATATAATTAGAGCGTTGAAAAATATGATCAACACTTGAATGACTTATACCCGTATTTATATTCCTTCTCAAGGAACGACTCCTTGAGGAAGAAGGAATCCTTAAATCAATATATGTATATAGGCATAAGGATTCCTTGTCCCTCAAGCAATGACTATGAATAGTGTAGTAATCTTTCAAGAGGGTTTGTTCAAACAGAAAGCGGAGTAGTTAGAGATTGCTATTTAGTGAAAACTGTCTATCTTACAGGCGTAAAGTACTAGTACTCTTTGTTCAAAAGCTTCAGGTTTCTTCCTGTATCTTTATTGGTTGTTGACTTAAATTCAAGTCCCACCTCCTAATTTCTAAAAGGTGTGTTCAAGAAAAAGGCGGTGTATAGCAATCAACCAATCAGAGATTGCCTTTTGAAGTCAGTCATCAATGGTTGTCTATCTTACAGGCGTTACCATCTTTTTTTTTATTTTTGCCTGAGCTCGATGAGAAAATTTGTTATGTGTTCATATGTTCATTATGTAAAAATAAATTAAAAATTGAATTTATTTTTCTTTAAAATATATTCGGACGTCAGAAATTATCTGATAAAAAAATGACAAAGAGTCAATCAAATACTCAATAGATATTTTTTTTCGGCATCGGAGGTCATTTAGACTTCGCCTCTATTTTTTGTCGCATGAGACGGGATGCGAACCCGCGATCCTTGCTACCAGTACGCTATCCACTACACCAAGACCCGAGGGGACATTATAGATATTACATAACAAATAAAGTGTTTATTTTTAAAGCTCTCTGTTAAAACCTAAAAATTGTTCTCTTTACATTGTTATTTAAATTTATTTATTCAATAATGACTTATAATTAATTAAAATTTTAATAAAAAATTTTATCTATTATTGAATAAATAAATAATTATAATTTATTTTTTATTTTTCCAATTAATAATGAATTTTAAAATTAATTAACAAAAAAAAAGAACATTTTCATTATTGAATAAATACATAAAATTAATTTAATAATTAAAAATACATTTTTTTTTTTAAATTAAGAAAATGGAGGCTTGTAATTGAAATCTTCAGATATTTTATATATCGAGTATCTTCAACCAGCGCTAATAAAAAAACAACTAGAACTAAAATTTAGCAGCACTTTCTAGATGGTACATGTTTATTTCATATCACATACCACCAGAGAATATAAATAGTCAGTCACAAACGGTTTTATTAAAATTCCATCGTATCTAATTAGATAAGAGTCCATTTGTGTAATCTCAACTTTTTATGGCTTTTTAATGGGATAGAATAGAGAAAGGAGAGAGTTCTAACTTTTAACTGGTGTTTACAAATGATACCTCCGTCCCTCCTTCCCTCTCTCCATTTAGAATATAGAAACAAAGAATATAAGAATTTATTCATAAAGTTTAAAGTCTAATGTGACTATCTATAGTCACATTTATAAACCCATTTTCTCTTCTTTTTTTTTTTTTTTTTTTGATTAATTTTTTATTAATCCAAAAACATGTAAATTTGATAAGTTTTAAAATTCAAAAATTTTAATTTTTAAAATTATTATTATCCATCACTTTCAAAATGTATTTTTAATTATAAAATTAATTTTAATTATTTATTCAATAATGGACTTATACATGAAAATGTTTTTTTTTTCCAATTAATTAATTATTTATTTATTTTTAATTGCTAATTGTTTATTTATTCAATAATTATTATTTAGAAAAAAAAAAAAACATTTTTATGTATTAAATCGACGCTCTCAGTAGAAAAGTGTCTAACTTTTTTTTTCGAAAATCATTTTTTTTGTATTTTCTGTTGAAAAATATTATTCTCTTTATGCCCTGAACTGGGTAAAAGCGTAATTCAAATTTCAGTTCGAAAAGTGTTTAACAGTGGCTCTAACAATGACAATGAAATAAAAATTAAATAACTTTATTTACAAATCCATTAATGTATGTTTGTTTGTGTTTTTTTTTTTTAAATTATTTTAATTTAATAAAATCAACTTTTTGTTATTAAAAGAGATTATTTTTTAGCCAATGCGAAAACAAACAAAAAAAAAATTTTCTATCAATATTATTGGTAACATAATTTAAAAAAATAAAATTAGGAAATTACAAAAGTGATAGGTAGAAGTTTTTTTATTTATTTTATTTTTTTTTTTTTTTGAGGTTACATTGTTAACAATTTTCAAGGAATATTAATAAACTAGTATAGGGAAGTGTGTTACACAAACTGCTTATGAATTTTACATTCGGCTATCGTAAACTAGTATATGAATTTGATTTCACAAACTGGGTATATTATTATTATTATTTTTTTATTTTGAAATACCTATAGGGATCTCCGTTTATTTCCCCAAGGTGCTTAAGACACACACCTCAATCCCAACCGGCCTCTGGCAGTAGCCATCTACCGGCACCCCGTGAAGTTACATTATTTCCTATCTCTAACTCTTCCTCCTGCTTTCGTCTCCAGCTAGTGAAGTAATCCTTATTTCTGGTTCCTTTTATCCAACCTCTTCTATGCTAGGGAGGATGTCCTATTTTGAGGAGGTACTCCCTCACCACCGACACCTTTCGAAGAACGCCTCACTGAGAAGGACCTTCTTTACGTCCCTTCCACAGGACGGGATGTCACAGCAACTCCCTCTCCTCGTAGAGTTGCCAGGGGGCTATTGTGGTGAGATCCAATATTCCAATCCAGTGCCTGCTTGAGGATTTGTTTACATTAAATAAATATTTTTATTTAATGAAAAATCCCGCATACCAAGGATTTGAACAGGGATCTTTTTTGTAGAAGCCCTAGCTCAATACACCAGCGAGCCCCCATTGGGTATATTAAAATTCAAGCACGAAAGTATATGAAAAACGATTGAAAATTCATTTTTTTTTACAGTGTAACGTAGTAAATTTGTTAATTAATTTAAAATAAAAAAAAAAATGTATCCAACAAAAATCGAACCAGCGACTCCTTGATTATGATAGTGGAGCGCTGCGGGGTTCTTAGCCCCCTTCTTCTAGCCAAGAGAGTCGCTTCCAAAGTCCATCCTCTAACCGATGGTTAAAAAAAAGAACAACATTCTTAAACACTGACCTCTTGCGTGTTTGATAAAAACAAGTTTTTTTTTTTTTTTTTTTTGTATACTTATATATTGCTATTTTCAGGTCGGAGAGATTGATTTTTATTTTTAAATTTGACCTAATAAAAAAAAAATAATAATAATGAATAATAGGTCTGAGACTAGCAGCATTAACTGCCTTTGTGGGGTACAAAAAATAAGGGTATTCATAATATATCTGGAAATTTTTTATTTAAATAGAATTCAATTAGGAATTGCGATTTATGTGTTGAATTTTTTTTTATTAATACGATTCTCACCTTCCCCGTTTTGGGGTTAAGGGACTGCTACAAAACTTTTACAATATGGGCTACTCTAAGTTTTTTTTTTTTATTTGAAGGAGGTATATAGCTGAGTGTTGATAATCAAATAGAAAGAATGAATGAGCTAGCAGCTAGTTATATTTCAATTTATTAATAAACCAGAGCCGACGTTTCGGTCACATATGGGACCATCTTCAGGGCCAGTTTATTGTCTGAAAATATATATAATTATCATGATTAAGCTACGTAAAATTGTGTATGCCCAATATAACTTGACGAGGATTATATATATTTTCAGACATTAACCTGGTCCTGAAGATGGTCCCATATGTGACCGAAACGTCGGCCCTGGTTTATTAATAAATTGAAATATAACTAGCTGCTAGCTCATTCATTCTTCCTATTTGATTTTTTTTTTTTTTTAAGAAAATATCACTTATGAACTTTAAGGCTTCAAATAGGGATTTAGAAATTAATATACACTTTTTTTACTACTCCCTCACCACCGACACCTTTCGAAGAACGCCTCACTGAGAAGGACCTTCTCTTACGTCCCTTCTACAGGACGGGATGTCACAGCAACTCCCCCTCTCCTCGTAGAGTTGCCAGGGGGCTATTGTGGTGAGATCCAATATTCCAATCCAGTGCCTGCTTGAGGATTTGTTTACATTAAATAAATATTTTTATTTAATGAAAAATCCCGCACACCAAGGATTTGAACAGGGATCTTTTTTGTAGAAGCCCTAGCTCAATACACCAGCGAGCCCCCATTGGGTATATTAAAATTCAAGCACGAAAGTATATGAAAAACGATTGAAAATTCATTTTTTTTTTACAGTGTAACGTAGTAAATTTGTTAATTAATTTAAAAAAAAAAAAAAAAATGTATCCAACAAAAATCGAACCAGCGACTCCTTGATTATGATAGTGGAGCGCTGCGTGGTTCTTAGCCCCCCTCTTCTAGCCAAGAGAGTCGCTTCCAAAGTCCATCCTCTAACCGATGGTTAAAAAAAAGAACAACATTCTTAAACACTGACCTCTTGCGTGTTTGATAAAAACAAGTTTTTTTTTTTTTTTGTACACTTATATATTGCTATTTTCAGGTCGGAGAGATTGATTTTTATTTTTAAATTTGACCTAATAAAAAAAAATAATAATAATGAATAATAGGTCTGAGACTAGCAGCATTAACTGCCTTTGTGGGGTATAAAAAATAAGGGTATTCATAATATATCTGGAAATTTTTTATTTAAATAGAATTCAATTAGGAATTGCGATTTATGTGTTGAATTTTTTTTTATTAATACGATTCTCGCCTTCCCCGTTTTGGGGTTAAGGGACTGCTACAAAACTTTTACAACATGGGCTACTCTAAGTTTTTTTTTTTTTATTTGAAGGAGGTATATAGCTGAGTGTTGATAATCAAATAGAAAGAATGAATGAGCTAGCAGCTAGTTATATTTCAATTTATTAATAAACCAGAGCCGACGTTTCGGTCACATATGGGACCATCTTCAGGGCCAGTTTATTGTCTGAAAATATATATAATTATCATGATTAAGCTACGTAAAATTGTGTATGCCCAATATAACTTGACGAGGATTATATATGTTTTCAGACATTAACCTGGCCCTGAAGATGGTCCCATATGTGACCAAAACGTCGGCCCTGGTTTATTAATAAATTGAAATATAACTAGCTGCTAGCTCATTCATTCTTCCTATTTGATTTTTTTTTTTTTTTTAAGAAAATATCACTTATGAATTTTAAGGCTTCAAATGGGGATTTAGAAATTAATATACACTTTTTTTACTACTCTAAGAGAGCCCCATTAGAGGATTTATTAGCTTATTAACGATGCCTATTTAATAAATTACTATAAAATTATTCCCCATTTGGGGATTTAGAAGATAATTGCTAATTTAATGTTTTTATTTTAATAGAGTTTATTTTTCAAAGAATAATTTGAACACTATATGAGGATTTAGAAAATGATTATGTGATCTCAGTGGCGTAGTGAGGTTAATTCTCACCCGGGGGACAGCGCCGCCCCCCCCCCCCTCATTAAAAAACCATATAATATTATATGTAAAATATACAAAATTATTATATTACACTGGCACTAAATTTAAAAATATATTTTCCAGAAATCAATTATAATAAAAATAAAAATTATCCAGCAATTTTTTGTTTTGCGGACCATTTGGAGCCCCTTTGTGAGTAGCGCCCGGGGGCATGATGCCCCCCCTCGCTTCGCCACTGTGCGATCTTAACATTTCTTTTAAAGGAAAAAAAAAGAGGCGAGTTAATACTAAATAAATCGGAAAAGTGTTAATTAAAATTATTTAAAATAAATGTCAAAATGCATTTAAAATAATCGAAAAAGACCACAAAACAAATTCCGTTAAATAGTTGCAAAGAAAAAAAAAATTAGAAAAATATTTAAATAAAATCTCATAATTATTATTCTATAATTAATTTGATATATTTTATTTTATTTATTTATTAGCGTTGATCAATTAATTAGGCAAAAGAAAGAAGGCCGCAAACTTTTCCGTTTAAACTTGGCTAAAAGTAAGTGAGAGAGAGAGAGAGAGACAGAATAAATCCTTTAACCCCCTACCCCCCCCCCCATGACCCCCAAGACTGAGTTTTAAATGCTATTGCTTAGTGATTAAGAGCAGACAAGCCAGTGGAACAAATTACAAAAATAAATTTACAAATACAAAATGAATAAAATACTTTCTTTTACTGATAGAGGGGAATGTTATTTGGGGATTTAAAATATTTTTCTAAAGTTTATTTACTTAATAAATTACTAGTCAATAAAAGAAATGACTATAAAATTAGTCCCCATTTGGGGATTTAGAAAGCAATTGATTCAATTTAATATTTATTTTAATAGAATTTATTTATCGGAGAATAATTTGGGCCCCATATGGGGATTTAGGAGGTGAATGCTTATTTTTAGTTTAATATTTCTTTTAAAGAAAAATCAATTAAAGTCCCCATTTGGGGATTTAGAAATATATTGCTTATTTTTTTTTTATTTAATATTTTTTCTAGAGAAAAAAAAATTCATAAAAAGATCAGTCCCCATTTGGCGTTTTAGAAGAATAATTTCAGCCCCATATGGGGATTTAGAAAATTATTGCCTTTATTTTTAAAGAAAAAATCTGGTGTGACTGGGCCAGCACACAACTTTCTATTACCTTCGGTAATCGAAAGTTGTGTTCTGTGCTTGTCACCATTTTTCGTGTCGAAATATATTTAGTTCCCGACAGTACGGAACATTTGAATTCAGATGTAAAATTTATAAGTATGGGAAAATATTTATATTTTGTACCATGGCAACCATTTCTCCTATCTTCCCTATGAAATACAAGAGTAAGTGGTCTTCAAAAGATTTCAATTGCAAAATGAGAATATACATTTTAAGAAGAAATCTAAAAAATAATTGATTTTTGATTTAAAAAAAAATCTTTGGAGCAAATTTTGAGAAAATCGAAAAAAACTGAAAAAGTACATCAGTAAAGTACTAGTACTCTTTGGCCGATTTTGATTAAAGCTTATTTTTCCGGTCCCGGGGGTGTTTAACTTAAATATAAAATTTCAACCTCGTAGCTCAATTCCTTCATATTTAAAATTGAACACACACCCACCCACCCACCCACACACTCCACCCACACACCCACAGACAGACCATGTCGCGAAAACCACTTTTTTGGATTCAGGGGACCTCAAAACGTGAAGAACCATCAAAATCTCGACATCGAATTTTTGACATGAATCCAATATTTCTCTCTAGATATATATATTACATATATACATAGGTCTCCATTTGCGATTAGAAGAATAATTTCAGCCCCATATGGGGATTTAGAAAATTATTGACTATTTTATTGTTTAAAGAAAAAAAATATATTGTTCTCTCTATTTGGGGATTTAGGACCTAAAAGAAAATTGATAATTTTTTTAAATTTAATATTTCTTTAAAAAAAAAAAAATTCAATTAATAAAAATATTTGTCCAATTTGGGGATTTAGAAAAACATTGCCTATTTAATAAGAACAAAAAAAAAAATCAATTATAGTCCCCATTTGGGGATGACCTCTTTTTTGTAATACGGAAATAATAAAAAAAAATTTTTTATTTAAATCATAGTTGTTATAACAGACAGGAAAAAAAACTGATTGATATCACGTGACATACAAAATAGAATAATTATTTTAACAAACGTATCGATGAGTGAGAGAGAGAGAGAGAGAGGGGGGGATGTTTTCCACGCTAATCGCCTGTCCAATTGGAAGCAGTGAGAGCGATCGAGCAGTGACCCTGAGAGAGAGAGAGTGAGGGAGGGAGGGAGTTATTTTTAATCAAAAAGAGCTTACCCTATCAATCCTAAACAAAAGGGACTCTAAAATAATATCCATTTAATCAAATTTATTTTTTTTATATAAAAAAAAAATACAATTATTTACTCTCTCCTATGCTATTATGAAATTAATTTAAAAAATTTTATTTGTATTAATAAATAAATAAATAAATAATAAATCAATCATATCTAAAAATCAAGAAGCGGTCGCTTATATGAGATCCGTGTTCAAATCCTGAACTTGAAGAATTTATTTAATGTAAACAAATCCTCAAGGAGGCACTGGATTGGAAAATTGGATCACACCACAATAGCCCTAGGCAACTCTACGAGGAGAGGGAGTTGCTGTGACATCCCGTCCTGTGGAAGGGGCGTAAAGAAGGTTCCCTCTCAGTGATGCATTCTTCGAAAGGAGTCGGAGTTCCTCCTCAAACTAGGACATCTTGCCTAGCATAGAAGAGGTTGGAAAGAGAAACCGGATGGACCTAGGAATAAGGATTAGTTCACTAGCTAGAAACGGATGCAGGAGGAGGAATTAGAGAAAGAAAATAAATGTAACTCCGCATGGTGCCGGTAGATGGCTACTGCCAGAGGTCGGTGTGTGTTTTCGTGCAAGAAAGCACCACGGAAATCCCGATTGGAATTTCAAATAATTTGATTCATATAAATTTTTTTTTAAATTGACTTCTCAATTGAAAATTATTATATTTAAACAGTTTCCGCCTCACTAGAGTGCGTTGCTCTATTCATTCATTCGCATCCAAAAATATTTAAAAAAGAGATAGAGAGAGAGAGAATATTTATAAAAATACTGATTATTTTTGACTTATTTGTTAGAACCATATTTTGGAAAAAAAAAGTAAAGAATATCAGTAAAAATGTAAACAAATTTATTGGCACTTGTTGGATTATTAATATTTGAAATTCCTATCGAAATCCCAGTTTAATTTACCCGAGGTACTTTCATGCACGAAGACACACATTCACACACACACATTCAAACCCAACAGGCCTCTGACCATAGCCATTTATTGCCACCCCGTAAACTTACTTTATTTTCTAACTCCTACTCCTCCTGCGTTTATTCCTAGCTAATGAACTAATCCTTATTTGTAATTCAATTTTTCCAAACTCTTCTATGCTAGGGAGTATGTCCTACTTTGAGGAGGGACTCCTTTCCAAGAATTCATCACTGAGAGGGAACCTTCTTTACGTCCCTTCTATAGGATGGGATGTCACAGCAACTCCCTATTATTAATTGTATATATTTAAACGTGATAATTGTATAAAAATATCAATAAAGCATCTATATTAATATATACTTTAAATTCAATAATTTATTCATATTTGAACTTTTGATGTCCAAATTATGTTTGTATTTGATTTCGAAATGCTGAGTTGTGTGATGTATTTTATCACACCAATTTTTTTTTATTTTTTTTTTGTGAAAATGAAATTATTAATAAATAAATATTTTTTTTTTTATTTTTAGTATGATCTATCTGTCGTGGGGATGTATGTATTTATATCCCTTTGCTTTAAATATATCTAAAATGCAAATAATATAAAAAAAAAATAACGTCGTTCGATGCATTCGCTCTCTCACCTCTTTGTTTGTCTCTCTCTCTCTCTCTCTCTCTCTTTGAATGCATACATTCAAAACACAAATAGAGAGTTCCCTCTCTCTCTCTCATAGTAGTACAAGTGGAATTGTAACGGATGTTTCGCGGCATATAAAATGCCCAAGCACGTGACAAAGCACGTTGATAAATTGCCTTTCGTTTTTTTTTCCTCTCTACTCTTTTTTAAACGATTGCACATTTTCAGGTCAAATCCTAAAAAAAAAAAAAATGGTGTACATTAACACTAAAAACACGACTAACACACCACTAAATAGAAATCTATCAATAATTGCTGGATTTTTCTAACAAGTGGTTTTTGTTACGTCATTTAATTATTTCTCGTAAACAAAAATAATTGAGCAAGGGGATGTAATGGTCTTAAAAAAAAAATTATTCATTAATAAAAACGAAACGTTTTATAAATCAACTTTGGTCTTATTTATGTAATAGTTCTATTATCAGAAGAGCAAAGAGAAATATTCATGAAAGGGAATGAAATTCTTTGTTTAAAAATGTACCACATACAATTGTCCGATTAATAAGAACGGAGTAGTAATGTTTTGAAAATGAAACAAAATTTTTTTACTTTTTTTTTAAATACTAATTAATCATTCAATAGGTCCATTAACAGATGATTTGGTTAATTATTTTAATATAGACTATGAAAGCTGATTAAACTCTCTATTTAAAACCACATATTATTTTCGGACTAATAAAAACAAGAACTAAGTAGCAACGTATTGAAAATGAAACATTTTATCTTTTTTAAGAATAATTAATTAATCATTCAATAGGTCCATTACCAGATGATTTGGTTAATTATTTTAATATAGAGTATGAAAGGTGATTAAATTCCCTATTTAAAAATGGGTTGTCCATTATTGTTGGATTAATAAGAATGAATTGACAATGTCTTAACAAAATGGTGTACATTAACTCTAAAAACACGACTAATACACCACTAAATAGAAATCTATCAATTATTGCTGAATTTTTCTAACAAGTGGTTTTTGTTACTGTCATTTAATTATTTCTCGTAAACAAAAATAATTGAGAAAGGGGATGTAATGGTCTTTAAAAAAAAAATTCATTTTTTAATTCATCAAAATAAAAAAATGAAAGATTGATACCAAATTTTGTCTTAATCATACCCAAATTAAAATAACAGATTTTGTTAAATAAAAAAAGGACATTTATTCTCTGTTTAATTAAGAATCCAACGATATATATATTTTTATACTAACTCACTTACAAAACGGACAAAAAAAAATTATTAAAAAAAAATAGTAAAAATTTTTTATTAACTTTTGTATTTATTTTTTAATAACTCCAATAATACAAAAAAGTTCTTGCAATGTAAATTTGTAGAATTATTCTTTATTAAATTCTGAATCCAACAATATATAGAAATCTTCATAAAAAGTACAAAATTTTATGTCAAAATAAGATCGACATTTTTTTTTCCATTTTTTTTAAAGATTAAAATGACAGTTTCGATTATTTATTCTAGCCATCTTCATGTCATTAAAGATGTTTTGATTATTTCTTAAACAAGAAATATGATAATTTTATATTAAATTTGAGAATTATTGAAAATAAAATATTATTTTTGATATTAGTAAACAAAATTATATCTCTGATGATGGCTAAAATTTATCCAATTTCTTGAATAATTATTTCCAAAAAAAAGGACCAAGGGGTAAAATTCATTCATATATTTTTTTGTTTTCTTTGAATTTCCAATTAGTGTTATTTTATTTTGTCATGAAAAATTGTATATTAAAAGAAATAAATGTATACTTGGCGAGAAAAATGACGTCAAAAAATAAAAAAAAACATCAACATATGAGAATCCTCCCCCTCCCCCTCCCTTCCCATTCTCTAGAGTCTCCGATGACATTTCATTCTCTATTTCAATGATAAATGATCTCTTCTCGCAGCCTCTCTGAATGGATCCCCTCTTCTCTTATAATAAAAATAATCTGTCTCTCTTTATTTATTTATTATTTTAGCTTTTTTTTTAATCTTCTTGTCTTGGAAAAATATTTAAATTTCATTTATTCAAAAAAAGTTTTTTTTTGTATAAATTTTAAAAAAACAGTTAATTTTATAAATTAGTAGTTTAAATTTTAAGCTTCTAAATCAAAACAAAATTCTAATTATTGATACTTTAATATTTATTAGGTTGAATAATTACATATTTTATAGTTTCAATAAAGGCAAAATTCTTTAAAAATCTAAAATCACTAACATATTGAAAAAAAAAATTCCATGAAAAATTGACCAGTAGTTTATGAGGAACAAAAAATTTAATCAAGTAATTATTATTCTATTGATATAAATGGTGATTAATATCAAATTTTATTTTTCTAAACCTTCGAAACAAACTTTTACAAAATTAGACCTAACCTAATACCATCATTGAAGAATTCTCTTCCCAGTGAAAAAACCGCATAAAAATCTAACAAGTAGTATAGAGTAGATGTTAAGTAAATTAAATTTAAAAATTAAATCTCAACAATATTATTCTATAATTAATGATATAAATTAAACCTTCATTTGGGTGGATCTTTGAGAGGGCTCGTTGGGGTAGTGGGCAAGAACAAAGAAAATCCTCGTTCAAATCCTGGGTGTGGGGAATTTTATAAAATTATTTATTTAATATAAACAAATCCTCAAACTGGTACTGTATTGGAATATTGGAACTCACCACAATAGCCCCGAGGCAACTCTACGAGGAGAGTGAGTTGCTGTCCCCCGTCCTGTGAAAGAGACATAAAGAAGTTTCTCTCAGTGATGCAATCTTCGAAAGGAGTCGGTGCTGAGGGAGTTCCTTCTCAAACTAGGATATCCTCTAGGGCATAGAAGAGGTTGGATAAAAGGAACCGGGTGGAACCAGAAATAAGGATTAGTTCACTAGCTAGAAATAAAGGAGGAGGAGTTAGAGATAGGAAATAACGTGACTTAACGGAGTGCCGGTTGCCCAGAGGCCGGCCGGGCTTGAGGTGTGTGTCTCCGTGCACGGAAGCACCTCGGATAAATAAACGGGAGTCCCGATAAGAATTTCAAATAATAATAAAGGGTAGATTTTTGATCAAACCAGCATTTAAAGGTGGTATTTGAACCCTGAACAGTTGATCGAGCATGGTAAGTGTCTCCGTGCACCAAACATCAGGAATAAATACACTTTATTTTTTAATGGTTATAAATCCGCCATCTCTTTAACGTTATTCTCAAAGTGGGAAGAAAGGAATAACGCTATTTTTCGGCTTATAACTTCTAAAAAAAAAAAGGAAATAAAATCCGCAGATTTTAATCTCAGTCCATGAAGAATGAAAAAAAAAATAAAGAGGGAGTGTTACCAACAACAACAAAAAAAAAAAAAATAAAACCTCTTAAAAAGTGACGCAAAATATGATATTTCTCTCTTTCTATATACATATATATATATGCCTTTTTATAAGATCCATACTCACAGCAGATGCATTTCTTATCTATGTAAAGTCGACCTTATGCCTGTCTGTCGTGCCAAGGGGGGTGTTTTTTTTTTTAAGGTGTTTGTGTTGGTAGGACATTTTTCACCCCTCTTCTTTCTCTATTTGCATCTTTTCCGGGTCAAGTATTTTTTTTTTTTTTTTTTTTTTTTTAGTAACTATAGATATAAATCAACAAAATATCAAGAAATAATAAATGAAATTTTCCACTTTTAGTCTATTTAATTAAAAAACCGCAGATTTTTTCAAAAAAAAATACACATAATCAAAGTTGTTTAAAATTTTATTTTGAAAAATTTTTATATAGTTAACTTTTTTTTCTAAGAATCTAAATAACGGAAATATTTACAAAAAAACTCGTATTCAGGGAATGATTTGAGTATTAATTATAATATTGAAATATATAAGTAATTTCTCAATAATACCAATATTAATCAATATGAGGGCGTCTCTAACACAAAATCTTCAATTTTTTGAATTTTTTTTTTTTAAATATTTATGGGCTATAATAAAATTTGTTCATAATTTAATTTAGAATAAATTTTATGTAGTTAGCTTTTTTTTATAAATGAAAGTGAAGAAAATTTTCACTAAAAACTAAAATAACTCAAGAATAAAATAGGATTGTAAAGGAGTATAAATTTAAATATACATTTTATAGAGGATTTTATTGAGGTTTGAAATATGTAATTTCGCAACAATTTCAATATTATGTAGTTACCTATATAAATAAAATCAAATTTCAGCCAGTATCGTGAAACATATAACCCAAGTGTATTATTCACAAAATTTTTCAACGAGTGAAAGTTTAAATTTATATATATATATACTGGAACATTTAATAGTTTAGAGATAAATAAAAAAAAAATAATAGAAAAATAAATACATGGTCGAACAGTGTGTGTGTGTGTGTGGTTTTATATAAGAGAAGGGGTATTAGTGTGTGTGGGTGGAACAATCGCCAGCATCTGCTATGATATTTGATTTGTTTGGCAGCATCTGGTCTCAACTCCTGTCTGCCTCTCTGACCTGAACCCTTTCCTTCTTTTTCTATAATCCCCTCCCCTTCCCTCCCCTCCGCTCCTATTTCCTTCTCACTCAAATCATTCCCGAAATATTTTTTTTTGATTTTTACACAAACACATATAATCATTACATAACATAAAATTTATTTTTTGTTCTTATTGTTATTTCCATGTCAAAATAATTTTTGGTTTATGAATATGTGGTATATTTTCATTTCTTGTAATAATTTTGTTGATAAAATATAAAAAAAATAAAAATATTTTTTTTTTTTATTTGAAATTCCTATCGGGATTATCTTTTATTTGCCCGAGGTGCTTTGGTGTACGAAGACACACACCCAACCGGCCTCTGGCCTTAGGTATCTACCGGCACCCCGTGAAGTTACCTTATTTCCTATCTCTAACTCCTCCGCCTGTTTTCGTCTCTAGCTAGTGAACTAATCCTTATTTCTGGTTCCTTTAATCCAATGATGAGGACATCCTCCTAGTTTGAGGATAGACTCCCTCAGCACCGACTCCTTTCGAAGAATGCATCACTGAGAGGGGACCTTCTTTACGTCCCTTCTACAGGACGGGATGTCACAGCAACTCCCTCTCCTCGTAGAGTTGCCTGGGTGCTATTGCGGCCAGATCCTATATTCCAATCCAGGGCCTGCTTGAGGATTTGTTAAATAAATATTTTTATTTAATGAAAAAATCCCGCACACCTAGAATTTGAATTTTCTTGGTAGAAAGCCATGGTGTCCAAGGAGGACAGCTCCATGGGAAGAATGTTTATAAGTATCTTTTAGTTATATGACAAGTGACTAGATGGCAATACTAAGCTGTTTTCCTTCAAAAGACATGTTACGCGGTCAGCGGTTTAAAAATCTGAATATAAATGAATTAACTTTTTTAAACTAATAAATTACTTTTAATTATAAATTTTTCAAAATTTATAAATGATCTTTTGTTAAAAAAAAAATTTAATAGTACTACGGTCATTTAAGTAGCTTAAAAAAAGTTTCGAAATATCATAGGCCCAAGTGTATGAGAGAGTAAAGGAGTCAGTATCAAGACATGTGAATTTGCAATAAGCTTCAAATTTCTCTGGGCATGAAGACACACACTTCAAACCCAACCGGCCTCTGGCCGTAGCCATCTACCGGCACCCCGTGAAGTTATATCCACTTATTTGAAAAATAAAATTTAATATTTTATTTATTTGAAATTCCTATTGGGATCCCCGTTTATTTACCCGAGGTACTTTAGCGCTCGAAGGCACACACCTCAAACCCAACCGACCTCTGGCCGTAGACATCTACCGCCACCCAGTGAAATTACATTTATTTTTCCTCCTCCTGCGTTCATTTCTAGCTAGTGAACTAATCCTTATTTCTGGTTCCACCCGGCTCCTTTTATCCAACCTCTTCTATGCTAGGGAGGATGTCCTAGTTGAGGAGAGGACTCCCTTCACAGCAACTCCCTCTCCTCGTAGAGTTGCCAGGGGGCTATTGTGGTGAGATCCAATATTCCAATCCAGTCCCTCCTTGAGGATTTAAATATTTTTATTTTTATTTTTTAATTTCCATATAAACTCTCAAGTTACTTGATCAATTTTTATGGGGGATTTTTTTTTTTTTTATCCAAATAAATGACCACCCATCCATAAAAAAAAAACTCGTAACAACTACATAACTTGATTATAAACACACATACACATATATATATATATTTTGTTTGAACAAAAAAAAAGCAAAGAATAGTTTTGAATTAATTTGAAACAAAAGTTTTTTTTTTTATTTATTTATTTATTATAACATTTCCATTTGACATGGCATGAAAAAATAAATAAATAAATTTAAGGTTTATGAGAAGGAAGTAGAGTATAGTTATAGAAACAAAAAAAAAACTGATTTTTTTTTATTTATTGCAAAACTTTTGAGATAAGCTTTGTGTGTGTGTTTTTTTTTTTTTTTTTTTGTTTGTTTTATTTGATTAAGTTAAACATAAATAAAACAATAAAATTGAATTAATATTTCCGCTATCATACTAATAATATAACAAATAAAAAAAAATGATTAATTATTGAATACAGGCTTTAAGAGCCTTGAAGGTTAAAAAATATACCAATCGAAATTTAATTTTAAAATATTAAATAAAAAATGAACAACCGGAAATGACGTCATTTTTTTATTTTTCTTGAAATTTATCAAAATCATTTGGAATGATTTTTTTCAAATTTCATATTTTAATTACATAATTGGAGATGGATAAAATGTATATTTCGATTTTTATTTAAAAACTGCCTGAAGAGTAGTTTATTCGTGTAATATTTTAATTTTTTCTCTATATTTTAGTTATTTATATTCTTAGAGAAAAGTTACCTATACCAAATTGATTTGAAATTAAATTTTAAATAAATTTTATTATATACATTTTTTCAAAAAAATTAATAGTTTTTGAGTTATGATGGATTTTAGATATGATATAAAAAAAATCTGGTGTGACTGGCGCGCTTTAACTTTCTCTTACCTTCGGTAATCAGAAAGGTCAGTACTGCGCTAGTGTCACCTCCGATTTTTGTGTCTACATATATTTAGTTCCCGACAGTACGGAACATATGAATTCGTATGTAAAATTTTTAAAGTATGGGAAAATATTTATATTTAGTTGCCATGGCAAACCATTTATCCTATCCTTCCCTATGAAATACAAGAGTAAAATGGTCTTCAGAAGAAGATTTCAATCGCAAAAATGAGAATATACATTTTAAAGAGCATCTAAAAAATAATTGATTTGGGAATTTAAAAAAAAATCGTTATGAGCAAATTTTGAGAAAATCGAAAAAAACTGAAAAAGTACATCAGTAAAGTTACTAGTACTCTTTGGCCGATATTGATTAAAAAGCTTATTTTTCCGGTCCCGGGGGTGTTTAACTTAGGAAGAGAAAATTTCAACCTCATAGCTCAATTCCTTCATGCTTAAAATTGAACACACACCACACACACCCACCCACACACACCCACCCACCCACCCACACACACACACAGACAGACCATGTCGCAAAAACCACTTTTTTGGATTCAGGGGACCTCGAAACGTGAAGATCCATCAAAATCTCGACATCGAATTTTTGACATGAATCCAATACTTTTTCTCTCTCTATATATATATTACATATATACATAGGGTAAGAGAAAGTAAAAAAATAATCGATAACAGCGCAACACCATATATATTTTTTTTTTTTTCATATGAGAATCACTCCAGTTGAATTTGTAAATAATAATAGCCTTCATGTGTAGCGCTTTCTTTTCGTGTAATATTCTCTCTCTTCTTGAATGGGATTTTACAAAAACAAATGCATTAAATATGGCATGCAGTATTATAACACAAATGGCCGATGACTGTTTGGGGTATGGGGATGAGAGGGAAGGGGGGTTAGCACATTCATGTATACATCAAAAAGCACTCGCAAGTATAGCAACGACGAATGACCTTTTGCGCGTTGCACCCACCCACACACATGTCATATTATATGAATGGTCCCGGAAGTTGAATGGAGGGAAGGGAGAGTGCAGGTGAGAGTGAGTGCCAAATGTCCAATCATGCGCATGGTTAAAGCTAACTGCACAGATAACTTTATTTTCAAAGAATTAATTTTTTTTTTGTAATTACACGGATTAATTAAAAAAAGGCTAATTTCAACTTTTATTCAATTTAATGCATAAAATTGTAGATTTTTTCTTCTCTCGCCTTCTCCCACGTTGCAGGGTCGGCGGACCTCACTCTCTCTCCCTCCAAACCTAACAAAATGATTTTACGACCAGACGAAATAGAACAGGCCGGGCTCGTTGCACGGTCTGACGCCTGTTGAAAAAGGAAGGAAGGAAAAAATTAATCAGACTTTTTTTTTTAAATTAGCTGACTAAAATCGATCAATGACGTCATTTTCATTAATTTTTTTTTTTTTTAATCTCAAAATCAACTTGTACGAATGTTTTTAATTTTCAAATACTAATTATTGATATATACATACAGCTAAAATGTTTATTTCGATTATTGTATGTGTAACCCTTGAATAGCACTTTACTTTTGATGGTTTTTGTAGTTTTCCTTCAATATTTTTGTTAATTTATATTCTTAGATAAAATTCTAAATTAAATTAAAAAAAAAATTTTATATAAAAAATCCTTATACAGGTAATAGTGATATACAAGATCTTTAAATGAGTGATGTCATTTTTTACTTTTCTTGATTTTTATCAAAATCAGTTGAAATGATTTTTTTCAAATTTCATATATTAATTATATAATTCAAACTAGATAAAATGTATATTTTATTTTTAGCAATTAAACTTCTTGTAGTGTAGTTTATTCTTGTAGTTTTTGAATTTTTTCACGATATTTTTGTTATTTATATTTTTAGAGAAAAGTTAACAATACAAAACTTATTTTAAATTAAATTTTAAACAAATTTTGACATATAAACTTTTTTATAAAAATCCAACAGTTTGCGAGATATAGAGTATATTATTTATAGGAGATTTTTTTTTTTATTTGCCCCTTCCAGTTTTATAATATACTCTTTGACTTGGATTTTTTAATCCTCATTGGAATATTAGACCTGAGGGTATTAAAAGAGAGGGTTAACTTGAGGGAGAGACCCCTTGCATTGCCAACATGTCTTGTCATCCTTGGGGGGCCCTTTGGGTTTTGCCTCCTGCCCTCAGGGGCGGGGGTGGGGGTGTTTGATTAGGTCACCATCCCCAAGGGAGAACGGACAGCAAAGCAAAGGGACTACAACCCCCATTCTCCCTTCAGGTGGTATATACTGTTCTAGCAATATAATCAAATTTTAAAATCTAATTGCAATTATCATTAATTAAAGATGATGATAAATAAATATGACATTTAATCAAATAAATTAATTTATCATCAAGGGAGATGATAATAAACATATTCCACCCCCCACTCTACCCTTCTAATGGACTTAAATAATTATTATTAATCAATTGATTAAACAGAAGATGGAAAAAATAAAATAGTTTCTATTTCTTTTGTCACGCATCTTATTTTATTAATATCTTTTATTTTTGTATAATAATATAAAATTTAGTAAAAATTCAAATATACCCGCCATTGAATTTAAATTATAAAAAAATATCACAAAGTATAAATGCTAGAAAAAAAAGGGAATAAATTTTTTTTTCTAGTACAGTATCGCAATAATAAATTCCATCTAAATTGAATAAGTTATATACTATTTAAAAGAGAATTAAATTCATTACAATTGTTGTTTTATCTATTTTTGTTGCCTAAATTATTTGCAAAGAAGTTATTTAAGTTACAAAAAGATTTTAAAGAACTTATTTAGGTAGTGGAAATTTATTTAAAATTAAATATTTATATATATACTACAACCGAATTGAATGATTTATATATCAATAGAAAGAGAATTAAATTCTCCATATTTGTTATTCCTTACAACTTTTTTCACAATTTTATTTTAAAGAAGTTATTTAAGTTACAATATGTTAGCTGATTTTTTTTTTGGGTGGTGAAAAATTATTCAAAATTAAATATCTATATTTATGCTTGACCTAAATATAATCATTTATATATCAATCGAAAGAAAATTAAATTCTCTACAAATTTTGTTTTATCATCTTTTGTTGACAAACTTAATGTAAAGAAGTTATTTAAGTTACAATATGTTAGCTAATTTTTTTTTTGGGCGGTGAAAAATTATTCAAAATGAAATATCTATATTTATGCTTGGCCTAAACATAATCAATTATATATCAATCTAAAGAGAATTAATTTCTCTACAAATCTTGTTCTATCAACTTTTTTCTCAAATTAATGATAAAGAAGTTATTTAAATGAGAACAATCCATTACACTAAAAAATGTTTTTAAGAAATACATTTAACTCTTAAATTTAATGATTTCTCTTTAACAAATTTTAATGCCTATCTATCCATCTAATAGAAAATGTAATCTTCTATAATTTATCTATAATAGTTCATTTTGATAGCTAGTATAGTTTTAGAGTTATTTATGAAAAACTAAAAAAAATAAAGTATTACACGTTTATTTAAATTTCGCGCTCAATGGCGTCACAAATAACCAAAAGTACTTTTTAATTTAAATAAACAATCTCTCTAATGGTATATTTAGAATAAATATAATATATAAATTTTTTTGAACATGCTTCGCTAAATTTTAAGACATTGGAAGGTCAAAAAAAAAAAAAAAAAAAAAAACACCAGCAAAGTAAACAAATTTATTAGAAACTTTATTAAAAACGAAGTATAATTTTATTTTTTTAAAGATATTTGTTTGTTTGTTCACTTTCTCTCATTTTTTTTTATTTGGTTATAAAAATAATCCTTTTAACACATTATAAATTAAAAAAAAAAAAAAAAACACCCTCATCTTGTCTGATATAAATTTTAAAGCCCCCACCCCCACTATTTGTTATTAAATGTAAGATGATGATATTTTTTATAGACTGTTAAACTAATAAGTTGTTGTTGTTGTTGTTTATCAAGAAGCAAAGAGAGGAGAGACTATCAGAAACTGTGCAGGCAATTTATTTATTTATTTAGGAAACGTAGGGAGGGGGTGGTGTGTTTGTATGTAATTTGTTAAAACACCACTAACATTAATTCAATTAATATTTGAGAGGCGAAACTTAAACAAATAGATGTCTGTTTGTCCCTCCTCTCCCTTTCTGATAAGAAATTTCAATAAAGATAAATTTCTTTAATAATAATAAAAAAGTATTTCTTAATAGTCAATATTTTAATTGTTACAATTAAATAAAATTCAATAATAAAATTAATTTAATTGTAATAAAAAAAGTAATAATTAATATTTTAATTGTTATAATTAAATAAATTTAATTGTAATACAATAAATCATTATTGATATATTCTTTTGTTTTTCTAAACGAATAAAATGGCGGATGTTTGATCCACTTCAGGGAAAAAAACATTTTTTTAATCAATTTACCTTAAGTTTAAATACAAGTGTGACGTGTCATTTTATTCAGGAAAATAGCGAGATTAGAAAGATATAATTAATAATATATATTACCTAAAAATTAAAATATTTTTTCTTTAAACTGATTTCCGTTTTTAACTATTAATGTTTTTTCTCTTGTCTACCTAGTATAATATTTTCTAATATTAGATCACACACATTAATAATAATTTCTAATAAAATGTAACAATTTTTTTTTTTTTTTAATACTTAATTGTATCAATTAAATTAAGTAATTCGATATCAATTATATAAAAATAAATATAATCGGATAACGAAATTTATATATAACATTTTTTTTTACTCAAATATGGCGGGTGCGTTCTTTTTCTCTTTCTTTCATCAACCCTTTAAAAAGTCTTATCTTAAATTTTTGCAATATTATTTTTTTTTATAGAGCCAATATAATAAATGGGGTCGTAATATAATAATATCATAAAGATAATATTTTTTTTAAACCCTCCCCACCCCTCCCCCGAAAGATTAATCTTTGTTTAATAGTTTTTAATTTTTTAGGTCCAATTATAACAAGATCTTGTGAGAGAGAGTGTGTTAACTGAAGGCTTTTTTTTTTTTTAGTTGATTTGAGTGATTATTCCTGTGGTTTGCGTGTTCCTCTTTTAAAAAAAGAAAAGGGATCTTACCTCCCCCATCCACCCCAAGAGTCATTTACACGCAACCAATTGTAACAACAACCACTGAAATGCATTAACTCTCTCTTTCTCTCCTCTCAAAAATCTTTTGGATAACGAAATTATTTATCTTAAAAGCCGTTTTTTTTTATCAGAATGGAATTCCTCGTTTAAGTACATATAAATAATTATTTTTTTCTTAGATAACATACATTTTTTATTGTGTATTCAAAATCACGCCATTTTTCTGAATAAAATGATATAGCACACTTATATTAAAACTTAAGATAAATTGATTTAAAAATTATTTTTCCGTTGAAGTGGAGCACAAGCGTCCTTTCCGCCATGTTTTTTTTTTTATTCAAACAATAAAGACAATAATTTAATTAATTAGATAATAATAAAGACAATAATATATTTAACTAGATAACAATAAAGACAATAATATAATTAAATAGATAATAATAAAGACAATAATGTAACTAATTAATTTAAATAAATTTGATACTTAATTATTAATTTTAATTGAAAATAATTAAATTTAAAAGAGAATTTATATTATTATTATTATGTTAAATACTAAAAAAAATATTTACAGTCAATGGACGTTAATTAAATAAGTCGTTGAGCAAAACACTATTTTATTCATTTTATTTATTAAAAAAAAAAAAAATATTTTCAAATTCCAAGAGTTAACCAAAATTATTGAAAGAAAATAGCAATCAATTAAAAGCCTTAGTTTATTCGACGTTAACCAAGACATCACTATAAAAGCTTATTGATTAAAAAAAATAAAAAATAACGTTATTTCCAGAGAAATTATGAAATAAATTTAATAAATTTACCATTGTGAAGAAAAATCTTGGTTATCTAAAACTATTGCCGTTAGATGTCACTGAATTAAATTTTTCTCGTTAACCAAAACATTCTAAAGCAGTTAAAATATTTTCCAAATTGTTTTTTTGAAAACATTTTTCTATAAAATTCGTCGTTAACCAAGTCTGGTTTTTATATTTTCATACAAAATTTTGGAGAATTATTTTCGCGAAGCAGAACATTCCTAATCTGATGTCTTTGATATCAGATAGATGGCACCAAAGCATTATTCAATCATTAATCAAAGACATTTTCATCAAAATTCTCGTTTACCAAGACTTCTATCATTGGCTTTTATAAATTCATACAAATTTTGGATGATCATCGTCGTTAACCAAAACATTCGTTATCTAAATCATTCGAACGCAATTAAAGGGCATTAAACCAGAATTTAATCGTTGATTAAACAAATTTGATTACACAAAATTTGCCCCCCCGTTAATCAAGACTGGTTTTTATATAATCGTCGTTAACCAAAACCATCGTTATCTAAAGCTTTTGCCCGCGGTTACCGGTAGATGGCACTAAAGCAATATCCAAATCTTTAATCAAAGTAATTTTACTCAAAATTAATCGTTATCAAAGACTCTATTTTCATTGATTTTTATATTTTGGATGATTATCGTCGTTAACCAAAACATTTTTAATCTAAAGCCTCTGATAGCAGTATCCAATTGGTTAAACATAGACTTTGTTTTCCTTTTAGTTATTTATCGTTAACCAAGACACTGGTTTCTATATTTTATTAAATTCTTCCAATCCTTTTGCCAGGTTATAACTTTTTTTTTTATTTTATCAATTATTTTTAATCGAATTACGTTGCTCTATATAATAATCCCACGTCTACTTTTTTTCCATTTTATTGTATTTTTTTCCTAGTTATTATTCAGGTGGTTAATAAATCAAAAATTCAAGTGGCTATAAAAATTTTTTTTTTATAATTTTATATTAAAAAAAAAAAAGATTCTTATTTATTTATTACTTTAAAAAATAATAATAAATACGTAATAAAACAAGTAAACGTAATAAAAAAAATTCCGTGCCATTTTTTTCTAAATTAATTCTCCCAAGTGACTTCATATTTGATTTCTTCCTTGAACCCTTCCACCGTTTAAGATAACGCTTTTTGATTCAACACACACACAAACACCTGGCGTTCTGCACACAGGTGATGGCTATTTGAACCCCCAACCTCTAAACGTCATTAAATTTTAGAGCCCTAGGGAGGGGCCGACGGACCGACTGAATGCAGCAGCCGTCGCATCGTCATCAAAATACGCTTGGAAAAAAAAAATTGAAAAAAAAAATAAAAACAAATTGAAAGATTTATTTAGTTTTGATTTTATTATTTTTAAATTCTAATTAAATTTTACAAAATTTTTTTTCCTTAATATTTATCAATTTTTTAATATCCATCCTTATGCCATTTTGACGAGAACAAGCCCGTCGCACGGCCTGATGGGTGAACCTATGGATGATAGCGTCAAATGAGACGAAATGCCAGCCTAATTTCGATTAACTCTAGATGGTGATAAAATATAACTCTCTGAGAGATATTATTTTAAAGTTTACAATTTATTGATTGAGTTTTTTTTTTTATAAATAAAATCAAGTATAAAATCGACCTTGTAAAATTCTCTACACATTAAAAAAAAAAAGATAAAAATCCGTTAAGTAATTTTGGAGTTATTAAATAAATAAAGAATTTAAAATTAATATTAAAAAAAAGAATTAAACCTCACAATTATTATTCTATATTTAATGGTATTTATGAAATTTTATTTATTCTGAAATTGGTTGGGGCTCGCTGGTGTAGTGGGCTAGGGTGTCGGCTTCTGCAAAGAAGATCCCGGTTCAAACCCTGGACGTACGGGATTTTTCATTAAATAAAAAAAAAATATTTATTTAATGTAAACAAATCCTCAAGCAAGCCCTGGATTGGAATATAGGATCCCACCACAATAGCCCCCAGGCAACTAACTCTACGAGGAGAGAGAGTTGCTGCGACATCACGTCCTGTGGAAGGGACGTAAAGAAGGCTCTCTCTTAGTGATGGTTTCTTCGAAAGTAGGTGCTGAGGGAGTTCCCCCTCAAACTAGGACATCCTCCCTAGCATAGAAGAGGTTGAATAAAAGGAACCAGAAATAAGGATTAGTTCACTAGCTAGAAACGAACGCAGGAGGAGGAATTAGAGATAGGAAATAATGTAATTTCACAATAATCTGAATTCGGTTAACAAATATTAATACTAAAATCTTTATTGAGAATACCTACATACCCAAGTATGAATGAAATAAAGATTTTCGATATTGTAATATTACTATTGTAAATAAATGCAATTCTCCAGTTTTTTTTTTTTTTGTTAAAATATTAATCAAAACAATGTTTTCATTTAAAATAAAATAATTTCTTTTCAAAAATTCAACTAATAAATTATTTTATTCATAATAAAAAAAAGTAAAAATGATTGACACGTTTTTTTTTTTTTTTTTTTTAAGAATACAAAAAGCTGTATGCAATTATAAAACAAAAAGGTTTGTTTCTTCTTTGTTATATTTAAAAAGTGAATATTTTAAAGTTTACTTTCTTTAATTCTTAACAAAAAAAAAAAGCCTGTCAATCATTTTATTTTTATTCTGACTAAAATGAAAACTATTATTAATTGAATTTTAATAATAAATTATTTTCTTATCAAAAATTGATTAATAATGAAAAAAATATGGAAATATTCATTAATACTAGCTGTACAGCCCGACTTTGAATGAAACACTCTACCTTGATATATTTTTATTTTAAAACTTTAAACTCAGTGGTCTAATTTGATTTACAAAAATACTTATAAACTTTTAGTTTCTCTCATTTTTTTCGCCCCCTCTTCGATGTGTGGTGACGTCACTCTTCGGTCACTCTTAATGGTGTCCAACTAAACAAAGTCAAGCAACAGTTTCTTACAACTTGTCCACAGGCATTTCCTTCCTTCCTTTCAACAACTTGTAACTTTTCCCATCTAAGTTGTGTAAGGCAAAAAAAAAGAAGATGAAAAAAAAAAAGGATTTTGCCTTTATTACGTCACATCGGCCTCTCTCAGGGGGTAATTCCAAACAAGCTCGTTAGATGGCAGCAAAGATATAAGATGTACAGTGGGTGTAAATAATATTCGTACATTTTTACAAAAAAAAAAAAAAATGTAGAATAAAATAACAAAAAATAGTACAAAAAATATTTGTACACCGTAATTTTTTAATACAGTAATAAAAATAAAATTAATACTTTGTTGGGTGATCTTTAACTTTAGAATTGATTATTTGCCTGCAGTCTTGTAGCATTGAATCAACAAGATTTTTCTTTTGGCAGATGAAATTTCATCTAATTTTTTATTTATTTATTTATTTATTTTTAAATTCCTATCGGGATCCCCGTTTTTTTACCCGAAGTGCTTTCGTGCACGAAGACATACACCTCAAACCCAACCAGCCTCTGGCCGTAGCTACCTACCGGCACCCCGTGAAATTACATCATTTCCTGTCTCTAACTCCTCCTCCTGCGTTCATTTCTAGCTAGTGAACTAATCCTTATTACTGGTTCCACCCGGTTCCTTTTATCCAACCTCTTCTATGCTAGGGAGGATGTCCTAGTTTGAGGAGGGACTCCCTCAGCACCGACTCCTTTCGAAGAATGCATCACTGAGAGGGAACCTTCTTTACGTCCCTTCCACAGGACGGGATGTCACAGCAACTCCCTCTCCTCGTAAGAGTTGCCTGAGGGCTATTGTGGTAAGATCCTATATTCCAATCCAGGGCTTGCTTAAGGATTTGTTTACATTAAATAAATATTTTTATTTAATGAAAAATCCCACACGCCAAGGATTTGAACAGGGATCTTCTTTGTAGAATCCGACATCCTAGCTCACTACACCAGCGATAAACTCTGCGATTCATGTTATATCATAGTCTACGAATACTTTTTACACCCACTGCATATGAAATTAATTATAAATTAAGTTATTTATTAAAAAAAAAAAAAATTTCAACTCTAATTGATAATAAATAAGCAAGTAATTGTATAAAGCTAGAAGATCTAATGCAACTGGTTCTATAAATCAAATTTCAAATGTTAAAAAAAATCTAAAGTTTCAATAAAATATTTTGATCTTATAAAAAGAAAGTAAATTGCATACAACTAGTTGCTTTAATGTAATTAACTAATTTTCTTTTTTTTAACGTTCTGAGGGGGCGTCTAAACGTACTTAAAAAAAAAAAACTAGACAATTATAAGGAATTTTTCAATTCGCTTTTTTTTTTAAATTAATAAACTCATAAATGATTATTGTAACAGAAAGATTATAATTTTTTTAATGACTTATTAAAAAATTATGAAAATTAATTTTTTTTTTAATCAAACAAATGCAGAAAAAACAAACTGTTACAATAATTTAAATTTTTTTTTTAAATTTAAAAATGAATTTATTATTATTATTAATCACATAGTAATTAAGAAAAATTTAAAGTAAGTTTAGATGATTTGTAATTTAAAAAAAAAAAACGTCAAAATAGTTGAGCATTCTGCCGTTAGGTGGCTGGACTGGTTAACTTACGGTATTATCAGATCACTTATAAACCGATATTTGTATATTTTTATGCTTTTTATAAACTATTCATTATTTAAAGATCAACAAAAATTAAACAAATACAGTACTGAGATTAAATATAACCCTACCATCCTGCCATCTGTTATCAAATTTTCGACTTTTGGCTAACTTTTTAAGACCCCTAACGCCGTCTTATCGGCAAAAACATGCGAACAGCTTTTTTAAAATTTGATTTATACAACCAGTTGCATTAGATCCAATAGTTTTATACAACTAGTTGCTTATTTATTGATGATTGCAATTTTATATCTGATTATTTTTTTCAAATTCTAGTTCAAAAATTCGACACCAGATCGTGCAATTTTTTTTTTTTTTTTTTAAATAAAGCAAGTTTTTACTTGTCAAGGGATGGTCATTTCATGAGAAGGAGAGAGGAGATGGAGGATTCGCTTCTACTTCTTCTATGTAATAAAGGAAGTGTGGCTTTTGCAGAGAGGGGGCCGGACATCTTAAATTGAAATGGCGAGGCGAGCCGAGGCAAAGCAAAGTTAAAACCGCACAACGGCATTGGCTATTAATTATCGCTCTACGCGAACGGCGACCCTTGGATAAATCAGTCCCCCCCCCTTGGTCTTCTCCACCCCCTTAAAAAGAACAGTCTCCAACCCCCCCCCCCCTTTCACAATCGGAGGAGGCTGGCAAACGGCCCGAAGGCAAACAAACATAGAAATGGCGCTTTCCTTCCTCTCTCTCTCTTGCTCTATATATGGTCCATTTACAATTCCTTCTCTCTCTCTGCAAATGTTGCTTTTCACAAAGTTAGTTGCTCGTTCATTAGTTTCTTTTTTTTTTTTATAAAAAAATAAAAAATTATAATAGGCTATAATATTATTACGTAAAAGTGAAGATTTGAAAAATTCATACCACTAAATAAAACTTTTTTCTATCTATAACTAGACGCAATCCACGCCCTCGGCGGGTCTTGCGCTCAGTCAAGGAGGTTTGATTTTATTTTGCCCAGCATCTCCAGAAAATTCTCTCCCAATTAAAAAAAAAACCCATAAAAATCCGTCCACTAGTTTAGAAATAATTTTTGTTTGTTTATATTAATAAATAAACAATTTCCTAATTAAAAAGTTTCTTTTAAATTTAATTAGACATTATTGTTATTATTAAAATTATTTCATTGGAATTAATTCTCATTAAAATCTCTTTATTTTTTTTAATTAATTAAATTTATGAAAATTCTCAGTTTTCATTAACTCATTGTGGCAATTAAAAAATGGATAAATCACGAATAATAATTAATTATAATTGTTATTCATATAAATATAACAAAAAAAAAAATTAATATATATGATTAATTATGGAATAATAATTGTGGGATTTTATTTCTTTTTTTTTAATTTTTTATTTGTTTAAAAACTTAGGAATTACTTGACGGAATTTCATGGGATTTTTTAAAATATGTATAGAATTTTACAAGCTTGATTTGTGACATGGTTTTATTTATGAAAAAACTATATCTGTAATTATAAAATTGTAATCTATATCACTGAGGGGCTTATAAAGTACACGGATGATGAGTTAACCGAGATAAGGTTAGCATTTCATTTTGAAAATTTTAAATCTTTAGATCAAGATCAAAATTTTAGACTAGATCAAGTAATTAAGATCTAAAATAATCACTTTACAATTAAATTCAAGCTGAAAAGTGGTCCAGAGTTTAGCGAAGTAAGAATTCTCCTCTACTGTCTATTCGTGATTCTTATTATTTCTTTGGCTTCTTTTTCAACTCTTTCCCACTCGGTTGGAGGGGGTATGCGTGACTATAAGCACGCGACACAAATTCAAGGGCTTGGGCGGCTTTTTTACGCTCCTGAAACATGCACAGGGTTTTTTTTTCTTCTCCAAAACAAAAGCACCCTCTCCCCCCACCCCTCTATTCCGATAAGCGACCTCTATGTTGTTTTTTTTTACAGAGAGGGGAAATTATAAAATACCAACCACCAGAAGGGAATAAAAATTCAAAACAAATTCAATTAAAACCTATTATTCAAAAAAAAAAAAAGATCGCTTGTCATTTCAAATAAATTAAACGATTAATTATTTGACAATTTTTTTTTTTTCATTCGGATAAAATCCTTTTTTTTTTGTATTTAGAGAGAGAAAAGGTATTAGCTATATAGCATTTGAAAAATATTTAACATTTCTCATTTTTATTAATATTCAACTAACACACTTTTACTGGTGTTTAAAACTAACACCTTATAAAAAAATAATAATTAAAAAAAAATTGCATAAAACTAGTTGCGTGCAATCTGAACTACACGACCAATTGCATTAAAATCCTTAAAAAATAATATTTTTTTTTAAATTTAGAAATTGCATAAAATTAGGGAAATTTCAATAATTAAATTATAATAGAATAAAAGCTCTATTGATAGACAATATACTTGCCAAATTTCTAAACTCAACTCTTAAGAAAGTGACAATATAAAACAAAATAAAATTTAATTCGCTAAATATTTTATAGAAAAAAAATCATAAAGATGCCAATATCTCCAAAACCATTGATTCGATTTTGATCCAAGTTTAATCGATTACATTCTACATTAAGCGATAATAATCCGGTAAAATTTCAAAATACTACTCTTAAGAGTTTGAAATTTAGGGTAAAACAAAAAATTGTATTCTCAATTTGAAGGAAATCAGAAAGATGCCTATATCTCTATTATCATTGGTTAGATTTTCACCAAATTTTTATTGAATAAATGTTCAAATCAAGGACGAACTTCCGGTCAAATTTCTTAACTCTACTTCTCAGGGAAGGGGAGAACAAAACTAAATTCTTTGAGGTAATACATTTTTAGATAAATTTTCTTATTTCTACGGTATTTAATATTCATTTTCGATTTATTTTTATTTTAAGATCTCAAAATCAAATGATTCAATGGGTGATATCCCCTCAGGAATTGTTTGTCAACTTTTTAATAAGATATTCAAAGAGAAACAAAAACAAAAAATGACATGTACACAAAGAGCTAATTTAAATCTTTTTGAAGCTGTTTTTTTTTTAATAATTGAATTCCTTTTCTTAAATAAATAAATACTTTAAAAAGAAAAGAGGAAAGAAAGAAGAAAAAAAAAAGCTCATTTATATCACTGCCTCCAGGCTGGATTTTTAATTGTTGTCTATAAAATAAACTACCAGGTCGTAAAAATCCAATTATAAAATAGCAATTACAACTCTTTAATTATTTAAAGGCCAAAAAACGAATTATAGCTTGAAGCCTTCGTCTTTAGGCGAAGCAAAAAAAAAAAAATTAAAATTTCTTATTTTTTACAGTTATATATAGAAACTTGATCACATCATATTTTTTCAGTAGTGTGGGGTTTAAAAAAATTTAAAAAAAGTATCAATATTCGAATTTTATTTATTCATATTAAATTGCAACAATGAAAATAAAAAATTGTATTGAAAAAATAAAATATTAATTCCAACAATATCTAATTAAAATTCTTATATTTTCTCTTTAATTGTTAATTATTTATTAAGATAAATTACATATTTTACTATATATAAAATCACGCCATTTCGCTGAATCAAATGATATGTAACACTTGTATTGAAATTTCTATTAAATTTAATTTAAAAAAAATATAAATCTTTGAAGTGGAGTAGAGGAAGAAGCGTCATCCGCCATTTTTTATAAACAATAAATTGGTCAATGAATATAATTAATTTTAATATTTAAATAATGATATTAACAATGTCTAATTAAAATTTTAATTATCAATTTATTTAATATTCTTAATTTATAACAATTAATAAAAATAAAATTTTAAATTTAAATATTACTGTATTATGTTTTAACAAATAATTTTGATGGATGCAAGAAAGAAAGAAAAGTCAATATCAAATGATGATTTTTTTTTTTGTCAACATAATATCGAATTGCTTGAGACTTTCCTTCTCTCTCTCTTTCTGCGTTCCTTATGGGAAAAGTTTCAAGTTTGTTTTTCCAAGATTAGTTAACAATTTCATCTTTATGTGACATGGAGTAAAAAAAAAAAAAAAAAAAAAACGAGCTTGTGACATTATTAAAACAAATGCAGGTCAATGAGTATCGGATGTGACCAGCATTTTTAATTAACGAGGAAAAAAAAAATCAATTGCTGTATTGAATTAGCATCTATAAAATAGAAATTATTTTTTTTTTCAAAAAAGGATTTTAAATTTACTTCCAATTTGCATGCTCATTAATTTTGATTTTAATTAGGCATTGTTATAATTATTTAAATATTTTCGCCCAATTAAATTTTATTTAGAAATTATAATTTTAAATTCTTTATTTTTCATAAATAATTAAATTAATGAAAATTCTAAATTGTGATTAATTAATTATGGCTATTAAAATTCACGAATATTAATATTGTTAATAAATATTTTTCTAATTAAAAATTTTTAAATAAAATTAAATAAGCTTAAATATATATTTTATTTATTTTTTTTAATTTTCAGTAATTAAATTCAACACTAATTGTTTATTTTAAATTTGAATAAATAAATTGTTAATTAAAAAAAAATTATATTTTAATTAGACATTGTTATTATTATTTCATTAAAATTAAATTCCATTAAATTTATGAAAATTCTTTCTTCTCATTAAATAATTCTAAAAAACTAATTGTAGAAATTAAATATGAATAATCGACAAATTTTAAATTAAATTAATTTATTTAATTTTTTTTTAAATTTTAATTAGATAATTTTGTAATTATTTAAATTATTTATTAATTGAAAATTCTCATTAATTATGAATAAATAGTAAGTTTTAAATATATTCTTAATTAAATATTTTTTGAACTTAATTAGACATTGTTGTAAATACTTCAATTATTTATTTATAATTAAATTCCATTAAATTTATAAAAATTTTAATTCGGAACTAATTGTTGAAATTAAATAAGAATAATAATAAAGTCAAATTATTGATTTTTTTTTAAGAAAAACAAAATTCTTAATATTTCTATGACATTAAATACATTTTTTTTTCATTGTTGCCTTTCAACACTATTGAAAGTTATTCTATTTAAAAATTATATTTTTTTAATTATTAAAAAATTAATTATTTAATAATAATTTAAAAAAATATATTCTAGCCAAGGTTCGAACCAGGTTTTCCCTAAAATGTTTTTTTAAATTCTTTCTTGTTAGTCTAATTCAATTTCACATAGTTATTTTTTATTGTTTTTGATTTAAATTTAAAATAAAATTATTATCTTGTTTTTTTAATTTATCTGTGAATAATAATGAAACGTTATTTTCAAAACTATTCGCTACATTTCGTTTTAATGGATCTCTTCACTTAAATGGATCTTAAGAAAGAAGAAGAAAAAGGAGATGGTCGTTAAAATAAAAAGCATTGAGGTAGGTTTAAAAGTGGGGTGGGGGAAATAGCGAACGTCTGTCTGTCTATATGCCTGTGTAGTTCCCTCCTCTCTCTTTTGCGGAGTAAACAATCGAGAAATTCAATAAAAACGGACCAAAAAATCATCCAAGATGAAAATGAAACGTAAATTTCAAAAGCAAGCACTCGAAAAATAGATATTAAAAAGAATAGAGAGAGAAGAAAAAGTTTTTAAAAGAGTTATTTCTTCTTCTTCAATCGTAATATCTTTAATTTTCTCTTTCTTTTTATTACAAAATAAAAAAAAGGTTAATTGTTTGTTAGTTTGATTAAATAATATTAAATAGATCAATAATGAATGTTTAAATTATTTAATTTAGGTATTTTTGTTACTAAATAAGTTTTTTTAACTAGCTTAAAACCATCCTTGCAAAATTCTCTAAATGTTGACAAAAAAACCATAAAAATCCATCAAGTAGTTTCAGAGTTATGGCATTAAATAGAAATAACAATTATAAGAATTAAATCTCACAATTATTATTATTTAATTTATTATATATATTATATTTTATTTTTCTTAATTTTGTCATTTTTATGGATAAATATTAAATATTTAATTTATTTAAAATTTTTATTATATCGGTATTGTCGTGTTTCTTGATGTAAAGAACTTGTTCCCTTCTATACCTACTATTACATGTCTGTCTATAATGCTGAGAAACTAATAAACTGATTTTCTTTGATTTTTTTTTTTTAAATAGATATAGAAATTCCAGTAAGTAAATTTAGGTTATTATTTAGCTATTAATTCAGATTACGCATAAGGAATCCTCCTTTAAAGGGATTCGAAAAATTTTGAATTTTGATTGATTCCCTTATGTAAAATTAATTATAACAATGAAATCTCTCAAATGAAAAATAATAATTTATATAATTAACTCCTTTCGAAGAATGCATTGCTGAGAGGGAATCCTCTTTACCTTCCTTCCACAGGACGGGATGTCACAGCAACTCCCTCTCCTCGCAGAGTTACCTGGGGGCTATTGTGGTCAGATCCAATATTCCAATCCAGGGCTTGCTTGAGGATTTGTTTACATTAAAAAAATATTTTTTTTATTTAATGAAAAATGCCGCATGCCGAGGATTTGAACAGGGATCTTCTTTGCAGAAGCCGTTACCCTAACTCACTACATCAGCGTGCCCCCCATTTAATCAACAATTAATTTAATTTTTTTTATTTAAAGCAACAATAACAAAAATACCAAAGTGGGAAAGGGAGGGGAAAGTGGAATTTTAAAAATCTTTGTTTGTTTAATGGATTAAAAAAAAAACAAATTTTATTAATATGAATTTGATAATTAAATCTCTCACTCCTTTGATGATTTAAAGCATTGGTGAAAAAGTGGCCGTTTTTTTTTGCTATATCATCAATTTGACAGCCGTGTCTGCCTGGCTGGCCTTTTAGCGCTTAAACGCTTCGACGGTAATTGATATTTTATATTTATGTATAAATTTTTTTGCGCTTGCTATGCAATTTTCACTCTCACACAGTGTAAAGTGATAAAAATTAATAGGTGTGTGTATTCTAACCGATGTATTTTGTATTAAGGACACTCTCTTTTAAAAGCTATTTATCATTGAGATAGATATTCAATTAAAATATGATAACATTGCTATTTCATAAAAATAACAAAAAAATTTAATATATATATAAT
>JAKCPI010019103.1:0-16170 GCA_023213315.1 Euborellia annulipes | reverse complement strand
CACCCCTAGACATGGCATTAATTTTTTAACACTATTTACTAAATGTTAGCGCTTTGGCTTTAAAGCTTTTGTTTACAGAATATATTAGCTATTTGAGGCAAGGAAGTGATTTTGAATACAGCATTTTTTAACTTACGTACTTTTTTAACACCCATTTTATTTATTTTAGATTTTAACGTCTGTTTTAAGAGAATAGACCTGAAAAGAATGGCTCCATTTGGTCCAAGAATTTATTTAAAATAAAATGAGGAAAGTTTTTTTTTTTTTTTTTAATGAAAATCAAAGATCATGAATAGTAAAATTTTTTTCAATAATCATTTTAATTGATTAGCGCTTTTCTATAATTTATTAGAAACGTTAAATTTTCTAAATTTTAAACACACCTTTTTTTTTTTTTAAATCATAAAAATGTTTTTCAAATTGATTGAATCCACTCCTTTTTTTATTGCTATCTTATTTAAATAAACATTTATTATACTTGTAACAACACTTTTTCTTTTTTTTTTTTTTTTTAAATATACTATATAATAGATAAAAGAAGGTGGAAACTGAAATTTGATAGAATGCAAAAAAAAGAGGGCGTCAGTGAAAGTGCAAGTGTTGTGGCAACAACAGGGAGACGGAGATAATCAACGGAGAAACGGAGTTGAATGCGGGATCAAATAAAAAAAAAAAATGATGCAAATGCGGCTGAAAGATGATAGAGAAGGGATTCCCGCACATTTGGTTAATATTACTATGCAGTTGGCTGGCCTGTTGCAACAGGACGACGACCATTGCGCGGTTGCCTCATCGGCTACGCTCTTTTACCGCACATGAGATTCAATTGTTAGCAACTGGGTGGATAATTAGACCGAGAGAGAGAAGAGGATTACGGCATTTCATTCAAAAAAAAAAAAAAAAATTGTATTATTATCTTTGATAGGTCTCTAAATGGACGATTATGAAACGCGTCATATGGGGAAGATAAAGAAAAAAAAATTGCATTAATATTCATTCAAAACGAAATTATTGTGTAATTATTATCATCTCGGGAAAGTTTTTTTTTTTTATCAAATAAATGATCAAGAATTTGCGTATAAATTTGAAATAAAATCGCTAATAGAGACTATTTAGAGAATTTGATGTGATTATATTGGAGATTTGGAGATATCAGCCAAATTGGGATTGCCCAGGTTAATAAAACTCCCAGGATAAGACGTTTCGGCCTGAATTTATTTGGCCATCTTCAGTTATCTGGCTACAAAGTTATATAAAGATATTTACACAATTTTTTTTACATTCTATTATTATAATATATCTAACAAGTTGGTTGTGTTGGTATTTACTTACAATTATACACATAGTGCAAGTGCACTTGCACACATGTGCTTTGATCACATGTGCACTTGCACTATGTGTAAATACCAACACAACCAACTTGTTAGATACAAGGGGTGATGAAATGAAAAGGTACGAAACGATACGGTGGGTATACATGTAGACTTTATTCAAAATATACACCATTGGCCTGAGCACAATGATCACACTGATGAACAAGCCGCAGGATTCCTTGTTCCCAGAATTAGTGTGGCCGTGACGAGACCCACTCCTTCACAGCATCCTTGAGTACGTCGTCTGAGTTGAAGCTCTTCCCTGAGGTGTTTCTTCAGTGGACCAAACACATGAAATCGCAGGGCGACATGTCCGGACTGTAGGGCGGATGGTCCAAAGTCGCCCACTTGAACTTGGCCAGTTCCATGTGTGTGACTGGAGACATGTGGACGCGCGTTATCATGGAGCAGAACCACACCCTCCGTCAGCAGCCCCGCCCCGGTCTTTTGTTCTTGAAAGACCTGCGTAGACGTCGGAGTGTCTCACATCGGAGTTAATGGTTTTTCTGTGCTCGAGGAATTCTTCAACACGGACGACGTACTCAAGGATGCTGTGAAGGACTGGACCTCGTCACGGCCATACTAATTCTTGGAACAAGGAATCCTGCGGCTTGTTCATCATTGGGATCATTGTGCTCAGGCCTATGGTGTATATTTTGATTAAAGTCTACATTTGTACCCACCGTGTCGTTTCGTTCCTTTTCATTTGATCCCAGAATGTAAAAAAAATTTGTGTTAATATCTTTATAAAATTTATATGTTTAATGAATTAAACACTGACTGTTTGCGCAGGATCGGGGATCTGGGAGTGCCAATCTTCTCTGAGCCAAAACCACCGTGGCGCCCACGATGAGCAGGCACAATTCACGCAGCATCTTCTTCTTCTTCACCTGCAACACAAACAGGATGATAATCTAAGCAAGTGCACTGAACCCTCTAAGGAGAAAGTGCATTCAATGCAGGAATTGATGCACTTTCCTTAATCTTTATTTAAATACATATATAAATTTTAATTTTCCCATCACTTTCTTTGCTATTTGAATGTAACGCACAAAAATAAACCAAAAGATTACAAACTTGAACTTGAAATTTAATATATTCTTATCTCATAGTCGTAGCCAAGGGGGAGGTTTGAACCCCCAAATCATGGGAAGCCATGATTAGATTTTTAAGTATGTACATTTTCCCCCCCAATCAAAAATACCTAAATACGCCTCTATTCATGCATAAATTATTTCTTCCCTAATATACATATTCAAAAAATTTGATGATTCATTCAATTAAAAATCATTTTTATTTTTTTTTTTTTCGAAATTAATAATTCACTTTTATGAGGAGAAAGTCAAATGATTGATTTTTGTAATTTTTTTTTTTTTTTTTTTTTTGCAACAAAAGATGAATTTGACATTTAGATCACTGAAGATGACATTAAAAAAAAAAAAAAACGGCCAATGAACTTTGTTAATTATGAAATAAACACAACTACCAAATCATTTGACAACAAAAAAAAAAACGGATCATTTCGCTAACGGTTTTGGTTCCGCACTGATGACGCGCGCCGTCGATGACGTCACTAATCAATATATCGTTTATGGAAAGTATTAGGTTAATGTTTTTAAGGGAAAATTAGAGCATCGAATGGTTCGAGGCGGCGGCATTTTAATTCAGCCGGATACAGACAAAATTTTCTAATTTTTGTTGTTTGTTCAGAATTAATACTATTGATAACGAATTAGAAATCAATATGGTGTATATAAAAAGCAAGCATTGATGACGTAAGAAGTTGGAATCTTGGTTTGTTTCGTCGTAAGAAATTAAAAAAAAAAAAAGAGAGCCAAGTGGGACACCGTAGAGGCGTTTTCCCCGAAGCAACGGACGGCCGACTGTCCGACTGATCTACTCGGCGCACATGCCATCCCCAAGACACACCTCTTTACGGAAATAAATATCGTGGAAAAGAGAGAGAGAGAGAAAAAGAAAATTTGCTTTTTTTTATTTAAATAACAAAAAATTGTTTCAAAAACAAAACTTTTGTAACTGGTTATATTTGATAATTACAAGTTTTTTGAAAGCGATATTTAAAAAAGTGCATTGAAGTCTCTTCGATCATTTTTTTTTTGAACTTGGTTATATTAGTTACTTTTGCTTTTAAATATTGGAGCAATTAAATCTGGAACACGTTTAATAGAACTAGCGAATTCATGTTTGTGGAAAGGAACTCGCTAAAAATGCCAACAAAACTTTTGCAACATTTTCTTTTTTTTTGCTGTCATAATTTCAAAGAATAATAATAATTAATAATGAAGTTTTCATCAGATCAGATGATAGGGTCATCTAAAAAGGTGGACGGGATTTCGAAGAGTAATAAAAACCGTAATACAAATGGTAGAATATTTATTTATACATCAAAAGACACAGAAAATCTTAGACTTTTTTATGTACTCTAAAAAGTTTCGATGTGCTTCCCCCGTCGCACGACAGACATCTAGCCGATAATCAATCTCCCGCCAACGTAGTTTTGAAGCATTGCAGGAGTCACAGTTCAAATGGCTGCGTAAATTCTTTCTTTCAGATGCTGAAGATCACGAATTTTAAACGATGTTCTTAACGTAGCCCCAAAGAAAAAATCCAAAGGCGTCAAATCAGGACTTCTAGGCGGCCACAAAACAGGACCATTCCCAAGGGGATTTGACGCCTTTGGATTTTTCTCTTTTGGGGCTACGTTAAGAACATCGTTTAAAATTCGTGATCTTCAGCATCTGAAAGAAAGAAATTACGCAGCCATTGCAACTGTGACTCCCGCAATGCTTCAAAACACGTGTCGGGAGATTGATTATCGGCTAGATATCTGTCGTGCGACGGGGAAGCTACACATCGAAACTTTTTAGAGTACATAAAAAAGTTTAAGATTTTCTATGTCTTTTGATGTATAAATAAATATTCTACCATGTGTATTACGGTTTTTATTACTCTTCGAAATCCCGTCCACCTAATAAAATCATCGGATAAGATTTAAACTTTCGACCGTTGGATCTCGTTGAAACATTTTGTAAATTAGAAATTAAATATACAAATTAAACACTAGGTTATTTGTTTCAAAGGTTTTATTAATTAAAAAATTAACACTTGATACGTATTTTCGACAATTCCTTGTCATCATCAGAAGTGATCATATTCTAATATCTATTAGAATTAGAATTAGAATGTAATCACTTCTGATGATGACAAGGAATTGGCGAAATACGTTTCAAGTGTTAATTTTTTAATTAATAAAACCTTTGAAACAAATAACTAGTGTTTAATTTGTATATTTAATTTTAATTTAAAATCATCGGACTGCCTGGGGTCCGAACCCGCGACTTTTGGTATACGAGGTTAGCAAAAAGGTTGCGAAGGTTTTCTCGGGTTAAGTCGCGTGTGATGCTGAGATTTACTGAGCTGTAGCTCCAGCTCTCAGAGACCAAACCACGCCTCTGAGGTTTCCTCCAAATTGACCTGGAGACCAGCAAGACTGCGAAAATGGCTCCAAAAAGAGAGCCGAAACGTCGAGTAAATCTCAACATCACACGCGACTTAACCCGAGAAAACTTATCTTCGCATTTGTATATACATACAGGGTGCCCGGAAATAACAGGTACCTAGAAAAGGAGATGATTCTACATGAAAAAAAAAACTTTTTTTCCTATAAACCTAATATGCCCAGACGCTTCGTTTTTAAGATACAGGGGGTCAAAGTTGTAATTTTGTTTGTTTGTTTTTGCTAATATCTCGAAAACCATTTGAGATACAATGTTTAGCTTCTGTACACGATTTATGTTCATTATTCCGCTTGTTTTATGTGTTAAGTGTAAACATTGTATCTCAAACGATTCTCGAGATATTAGCAAAAAACAAAACAAAATTTAACTTTGACCCCTGTATCTTGAAAACGAAGCGTCTGGGCATATTAAGTTTATAGGAAAAAAAAAGTCTTATTTTTTCATGTAGAATCATCTCCTTTTCTAGGTACCTGTTATTTCCGGGCACCCAGTATATATAGGTAAGAGAAAGTAAAAATGAATGAAACCGTCATTTTTTATGGATCAGTGTAAATTAATGACGGAAAATATTAAAAAAAAAAATATTTTATTTTTTTTTATCATCCCATTATATAACGCATCATACATTCATTTCCTTAATTCAATTCTTGACCTCTTTGGAATGGTTAAATTAAATAAACCAGGATGTAAAAATTGGAGATTATACTCATATAAAAAAAACACAAGGTAATAATTTATTTTTATGAATGAATGAATGACATAACGAGAGTTGAATGGGTGATGAAAAAAAAACGCATTACTCGCATAACATCTCTAACAATAGATCGACGACGGCGATTTAATTTTTTTTCCGACATTTTAAATTTAGAAAAAAAAATTAAAGTTGAGATTAGGAAATGGACGCTATTAATAGAAAGTGGATAAATGAGTGTTGAGTAGCATTAACATACAAGATTATTTCATTTGAATAGATTATTATTAAATCTTTTTTTTTTTTTTTTACTTTTTTTTTTTTTTTTTTTTTAAACATTCTACACTTTTTTCTCATTCACACACACATTCATGCAGTCTTTTCGGCAACTTAGGCCATATAAGACTTTGACGATAACCGTTGTAGAGAATATATCAATTGTGGGTTCAGGCATTTCTATTTAAGCCATCTGGTATCCAAATGGCTTAAATAAAATCATCGGACTGCCTGGGTCCGAACCCGCGACGTTTGGTATAGGAGGTAGGCACGCTACCTACTACGCCAGACCCGGGGGCTTTTTTTTTATTACTTTCCCCCCAATATATTATGTGTAATATAAGGGGAAATCATTATTAATCTAACCACACAATTTTTACTTTCTCTTACCTCTATATATGTAAATATATAAAGAGAAAGTATTGGATTCATGTCAAAAATTCGATGTCAAGATTTTGATGGATATACACGTTTTCAGGTCCCCAGAATCCAAAAAAGTGGTTTTCGCGACATGGTTGGTCTGTGTGTGTGTGTCCTGGGTGTCTGGCTGTGAACAAAATATCTCAAGAACGAAAAGAGCTAGGAGGTTGAAATTTTATATTTAAGTTAGACACATCCATGGGACCTGACACGAAGCTTTTGAACGAAATCGACCAAAGAGTACTAGTACTTGACTGATGCATTTTTTCACTTTTTTTTCGATTTTCTCAAAATTCGCTCCAATGATCTTGATTAAAATTCAAAAATCAATGATTTTTTAGATGCTTTTTAAAATATATATTCCATCGAAATCTTCTGAAGACCACTTTACTCTTATACTACATAGAAAAGATAAGAGAAATGGTTGCCATGGCAACAAAATATAAATATTTTGCCATACTTATAAATTTTACATCTTGAAAATCGAATGTTCAGTGAGAGGCAATATTAAGTCCCACTCATGCGTTTTCTACTTGTAATTATTTCATTGATTTTATAAAAGAAAATGAAAATCTTTATTGGAAAGTTTGAACCATGAAAGTTTCCATTAAAAAAAATATATAATATTTTTTTAAAAACAATGAAATAATTACAAGTAGAAAACGCATGGGTGGGACTTAATTTTGTCCCTCACTGTACTATATTGTCGGCAGTGGCGTGGGAGGGGCATTTCTTCCCCCCAAGTGCTCTGATTTTTATAAAATTTTATATTATTCTAAATAAAATACTTCAAAATACATCTACTAGTCGACTCAAAAAATCTGGTGTGACAAGAACACAGAACTTTCTTTTGCCCTTCGGCTTGCTGTGTGACCAGTCACATCAGATTTTTTTATATATCTTTACGTTCTTGGTCATTACGACCCAGAAATGTAAAAAAAGATTTTAATGTGTGTGTGTGTGATGTGCTTTTTTGTTATATCTCTGGAACCATTCATCGGATTAGGATGAAGTTTGGCAAATTTGTAGTCCTAAATGGGCCTAAGAGGCTATTAAATCTAGAAGTGCATCGGATCGCAGGGAGCGGTAAAAATGAGCAGTAAATTATTTTCGCGAACCACGATTTTCTCAGCTTCCTCTAAACCCAATCTTTTGAAACCCAGCCAGAATAATTAGGACGATATCCTCTAGTCCTGGTGCAAATTTCATGACAATCCGATCAGTAGTTCAGAAATTATTCGTAAAAAATTACATTTCAAGATTTCAAACATCGTTATTTCAAAGAATATCTCGAGAAATAATTAAGAGCGGGAAAGTTTTGTAACTTCTTTGCCTTTTTTACCCACTTTCAAACTATTTAAATTTTTAGTGCCATTTTTTTTTTAAACAACTCTCTCACATTAAACGCCTGGCTGATCTAGAGATTTTAATGACTCTATTTTTTTTTTTGGGAAAATTTTTAATAAAATAAGGTTAATGTCATTTTTTTTTTCGTCGCACAAAGTAAATTTGTCAAATATATTTATCAACCATGTATGTGTGTGTGTGTGTGTGGGCCTAGTTGTTGAAGATGTTAAGCCTTAAAAAAGAAAAAAAAAGAGAATCCTTCCTGGTGGTCGTTTGTGTTGCTGCTAGTCCCGTTGCGTCGGGTCAACCAACCAAACAGAGAGAGGAAAAAAAAAGAGAAAGAAAATTCCCCCCCTCGGATCATATAGAACTATTCTATGTCTGGGAAGATAACAAATACGGGGATTCCTTATCCGAAAGCATTCGTTCGTTCTTTTAGTTGATAAATGAAGAAGGAAAAAGAATTTATCTTTTGTTTGTTTCTCTCTTTACAGTTAAACAAACAAACAAGAAAATTAACACACGACGGTGTGGAATGACTAACGAAAAAAATATTCATATTTAGTATATAATTCGCTAATGTCTGTCTTTTTGATCAACTTATCTTCAAAGAGAAAGATTATTTTCATTTCTATAATAATTTTTGAAGATAGGGTTACGACTTCCCAAAAAAAAATATTTTGTAATATACTCACACGAAAATTAGGACAGTTAACTTTAAGTTTATTTTTAATAATGTTAGGCCGAAAAAGACTCCGTGTATGTGTGTGTGTAAATGTGTGTTAAAAAAAACATCACATGGTTCCCAATTGAGAAGTCCAATTTGATTTTCTAAAAATTTTTTGTCCGCCCCCTAGAGCCCCCTAATGGTCCGATGTTTACCAAAAGCTTTTCAGTTCTTAAGCTTTACCTCTAGTTTATGTGTGCAAAATTTCAAAACAATTGGGTGAATAGTTTTTGAGATTTCGTTGACGAAAAAAATTACCACAGACATACACACAGACAGACATCATTCCAAAAACTACTTAAATGGATTCAGGGGACCTCAAAACGCATTTTGGCAGCTTCAGAAAAATTTCGATTTTTTTACGATTACATTAACTTTACCTGCCCAACCTACGGTTGATGGGCAAAGTTAATAAAAATATAGAGTGGACGTAGATAGCCGTAGAATGGAAATGTCACATACACAAATCTTGTCAATGCTGAACTTGGGACCACTTGGCAACCGACGTGTCATCAGAGACTTGGTCACATTATTCAAAATAATGATGTGTTTTTATTGCCTGGAGCTGCATGATTTGATAGACATGCCGCAAAACGAGAAATGCCGACCGACATCTTCCATGTTGATATGTGCGCGCATAACTACAACCAAAATGCCCCACTCACCAGATTACAGTGGGAAACCCATGTATGGAGTCCAATTTGAAATCTTTGACGCGAATATTCAACGAATATCTCCTAATTATGTTGGAAAGTTACAATTTGTTGAATGAAACTTGGACAAGATATAATATTTAAATTATTTAAAAAATCTGGTGAATTTTGAGAAAATCAAAAAAAAAAACTGAAAAAGTGCATCAGTAAAGTACTAGTACTTTTTGGCCGATTTTGTTCAAAAACTTCGTGTCACGTCCCATAGGGGTGCCTTACTTAAATATAAAATTTCAACTTCCTAGCTCTTTTCGTTCTTGAGATATTTTGTTCACAGACACACACACAGACAGACCATGTCGCGAAAACCACTTTTTGAAATCAGGGGACCTCAAAACGTGTATATCCGTCAAAATCTCGACATCGAATTTTTGACATGAATCCAATACTTTCTCTCTCTATATATTAACATTTTTAGAGGTAAGAGAAAGTAAAATTAGATGTCGAGATTTTGATGCATATACACGTTTTGAGGACCCTGACTCCAACAAAGTGGTTTTCGCGACATGGTCTGTCTGTCTGTGTTCAATTTTAAGCTTGAAGGAATTGAGCTTACGAGGTTGGAATTTTATATTTCAGTTAGACACCCCCCTGGTTCGTAAAAATAAGCTGTTAATCAATATCGGCCAAAAAAACAACTAGTACTTTATTGAGGTAGTTTTTCAGGTTTTTTCGATTTTCTTAAAAATAGCTCCAACGATTTTGATTAAAATTCAAAAATTAATTATTTTTTAGATGCTCTTTAAAATGTATATTCTCATTTTGCCATTGAAATCTTCTGGAGACCACTTTACTCTTGTACTTAATAGGAAAGATATGAGAAATTGTTGCCATTGTTACAAAATATAAATATTTTTTCACATTTATAAATTTTACATCGCCCACGGGGCTTGGAGTAGTTGGTAGCGTGCCTACCTTCTATACCGAACGTCGCGGGTTCGGACCCCAGGCAGTCCGATTATTTTATTTAAGGCATTTGGATATCAAATGACTTTAATAGAAATGCCTGGACCCCCCAATAGATATTATTTATATATAACGGTTATCGTCTAAAGTCTTATATGGCCTTACAAGGGAAGTGCATAACCTTTATAACACCGATTTGAACGAAAATTTTTTTATGTGTAGTACTTAATGAAAAACACATTATGTTAAAGCGAGACGACATAGTTTAGTAGCGTTCATTCTTTGTAAACATACATCCCGAGTTCGAATCTCGCTCTGTGCAACTATTTTTTTTTTTTTAGAATATTTTTTAATATTAATAAATAAATAAAAAGTTTTTTTTTTTATTATTTTTTTTTAGCGGTTGAGAAGCGCGTCGTCTCGCTTTAACAGAATGTGTTTTTCATTAAGTACTACACATAAAAAAATTTTCGTTCAAATCGGTGTTATGAAGGTTATGCACTCTCCTTGTTAGTTGCCGAAAAGACTGTTTGAATGTGTGTGTGAATGTGAATGAGAAAAAGTGTGAATGTTTAAAAAAAAAAAAAAATTTACATCTTGAATTGAATGTGCAGTACTGTCGGAACTTAAATATATGTGGTGTGACAAATATAGAACACAAGTTTCGATTACCGAAGGTAAGAGAAAGTTGTGTGCTGTTCGACAGTCACACCAGATTTTTTAAAATAAGATAATCGTACTGGGCGTTTGTAAAATTTAGTGAGTATAAATAGCAGAATTTAAGTCCAGATGACTTTTATATTATTTTAATTCAAAAGACCCTTTCTTGTCCATTAGTTAATAATTTCAGCAACCAGCAAGGATTTCAAATGCCCATCTCTCTTCTCTCTTCCTGATTAAAAATTTTATATTGCAAATATAAAGGAGAGAGAGAGAAAAAAAAAAAGTTTTTCAATTATAATAAAATAATGAGAAAAAAAATTAAAATAATTTTATTAGATGAGAAATTTATTTATTTTTTTTGTTGAAATTCGAAACATGAGGAAGAAAAAGACTTTTGTTCCGCGTTCTTAGAGTCGTCTAGAAAAAGACTTCTTACTCATTTGCTGCTTCGTTTCTCTTCACAAGTATTAATATAAAGAGAGAAAATGAAAATAATTATCATATAAAATACGGAAATAATATGAAATTTTTCAATAAAATTTTTATTTTTATTTCAAACACTTGACCTTGTAATGTTAATTACAAGTCTGAGTGAATCAAAATAAATATTTAGATTTTGTAGAGTTTAATAGCCACGAGCTACTGAAATTCTTGTGATGTGGATAGTGCCCCCGGTAAGATGGAATATTTCACAAGAATAATTTTATTTCATTAAATTTAATAAAATTTGGCTTCATTCTTGTGAAATATTCCTTCTTACCTTTGAGTAACTAAATATATACTTTCGTCGGAAAAAAACTAATTTATTTTTTCAACTTGTTTGATAACACGTCTCCCTTAAAACTCAAATTGTTTTCCTTAATTTTTTTTTAAAGTAATTTCATTCATTTGTTATAATCGCAGCTCCATCCCTATTCCAAAATATAAGCTTCTGCACAGGGGGGGCCGAGGGGGCCCGGGCCCCCTGCCCCGAAATTTTCCAAACACAGGGATATACAAACATCAGCGCAACAAATTTTTCCACAGGATGAAAATATTTGGTTCCGCAAAAGAAAAAATGTCAATAAAGTGTACTTCAAACAATTTTCAAGAAAAATTTCACTGAAATACTTTTTAAAGAGCATCTAAAAAATAATTGATTTTTGAATTTTAAACAATTTTGGTAGTGCAAATTTTTGCCGATTTTGTTCAAAAGCTTTGAGTGTCTGGAAGGATATCATGAAGAAGAAATCAAGGGTACCTGACTTAAATATAAAATTTCAATCCCGGCAGCTCAATTTCTCCATGCTAAAAATCGTTACGCGAGCCCCCTGAGCTCCTTTGCTCGTCTCCAGCGTGCAAGTTTATTGCCAATTTGGGATATATCTTGTTACAATGCAAATGTTAAAATGTTAAGGAAGGATTTTGAATTCAACAGACACACACACAGACCAATTTGCGGGACCCATTTTTTGGACTCAGTGAACCTCAAAACGTGTATATCCATCAAAATCTCGACATCGAATTTTTGACATGATCGCCCAATACTTTCTCTCATATATAGGGTAAGAGAAAGTAAAAAACTATTTCAAATTTCTCTTACCAAAGATCAAGGGTTCGCATCCCGTTCCAGGCGACAAATTTTATTTCAATTGAATTGGATACCAATCATTTTGAAATAAATAGGCACGGGGCTTAAATTACCTCCGATGTCGAAAAAGACCTTAAAACGAATTAAAAAAAAAAAATTCCTCTTCATTTGGTACGCTCATCGTCAAGATCTCAACTTTCACAACCTGTCGCAGTCGTGGGGACAGGGTGTGACACTCAGTCATCATAAACGTCCTGGCTGCCTTCCGGCTCATACTTAAACTACTGATATTATCAATGGCTGTAGCCCAAAGGCCTATGGATAAGAGGGTAAATAAAGAACAAAAAAAAACAATGGCTGCAAACGTTGTGTAGGGAAATATTCAAGATCCTTTCAATCATTCTCACAAATTAAGTTAGAAAAAAATTATTTAAACATACACGTATAGTGCCCCTATAACTCAAAAAAAAAAAAAAACTGAAACGTCTCGATTGGTCGTTAATTAAACGGAGGCTTTTATTTTTGGCTGCTCATAAATTATTAAAAAATTAGTGAAGAAATTAGGGAGGCAGAGGCAGCCAAGAAAAAATTGCTCTCAATGTTTTACCAATCAGCTGGAGACGTTTCTGTGCATTTATTAAGTACAATGAACGATATAATTAAAACTCCCTCCCACCTGAGCCCCTATATCGATACTCGTAAAGGACAACCACTTTTCAGGAGAGCCAAAAAATGAAATAAACATTTTCCCTCATAACCTTTTTGATTTTAGTACTATTTTAGCCTTTGAAAGAGACTTCTTCCCAGAATTTCTAATCCTTTTTGACAAATTTGCACTAAGTGTTAATTGAAAAACACTATACTCTAATAAATTCCATTTCTCAAATATCTATAAAAAAATTTAATGGCGTAAAAAAACACTTTTTTTTGAGAAAGCAAAATTTTAATTTTACTGTTTTGTAAAGCTGAACATTTGTGTATATATAACTAATTTTGCTATTTTGTCCTTTACGGCCTTTTAATTTCCAAGTATCGATATGGTATAAATATTGTATATAGTGAAATAATTTTAATACCGAAAAAGTAAAATAAAATAATCGTGTACCAGATTTTATTTTACCTTTTCGGTCATTATTCACTTTACACCATTTACTATACCGTATACTTAAGGCTAAAGCTATCAAGTGGGGACTTAATTGTGGCGCTCACTGTACATAATAAATGCACCGAGACATCTCGAACTGATTGGTAAAGCATTTAGAGCATTTTTTCTTGGCTGCCTCTGCCTCCATAACACCTCAATTAATTAAAATTTTTACTTTCTCGTATAGAATATAAAGAGTAGAATAAAATAAATTTGTTTATATTTACATGTTTTTTAATGACACCTGTATTATTTTTTGATTTTTCCTTCCAAAATATTCGAAAAATGTCGTTTTCTTCTGTGATTATTTCAAAAACTATTCAGTTTTCGGAAAAATATCCAAGAATAAAAAACTTTTTAAAATTGAGTATTTTATCATAATATAACAAAGAAATTGAAAATTTGGAAATTTCTGAAAAAACTTATTAGGTAAAGTACTACTTCCAAGTGACGTATTTACTCCAAAAGTTGATAGAAATCTACAATTTTAGTGTAAGGAGCATATACCAAATTTCATCGATCTAGCTGCTTTGGTTTTTAAGCAATCGTGTTCACACACACACACACCCAGACGTAATTCCAAAGAGAGAAAGTCTCGGGGAAGTCATTCCCCATATTTTATTTTATGATTATATTTTAAATTATTTGCCATTTTTTCGGGTTTATTAAATTAAATATTAAAACCGAAAAGGTATGGCATTTGATATTTATATTCGTAACACTTCTTAAAATGATTTAATTTCTAGGTAAGGTTTATTAACCCCAATTTAGAAGATTCCTAATGCATATTAATGTTCAAGGACGAAGTCCCGGTCACTAGGTGAACGGCCCGGCCAAATTAACCTACTTATTTAAAAAAAGAAGAAAATAAAATAAAAACTCACTCACCGGGTGGATTAGTCAAAAAAAAAAAATAAAAATAAATCAAACAATTGAAAACTTTTTCTTCTTGAAAACGAAACAAACAAACTACACCTGCAGGAGTCGTTGTGTGTGTTCGAGAGAGAACTGGCAGGCAACAATCCGTCTGCGGATCGTTTATAGACATCGGCTCCTCCCCACTTTGCCCTACATAATCCCCCCAAGGCAAAGGAGTGGGGTGCCGTGATGCGTTCGAAAAACCCGCCTTTCGATTTCCATCTCAACAATTGTCGCGGATATTTTTCTTTTCTTTTACATCATTTTGCATTTTATGATTAGAGATTTCATTAATGAAATAAAAAAATAAAAAAAATAAATTACAATTCTTTGACTGAAATTATAGCATCATAAATTTTTCGCAACATTTGTGGCCACTGCCGTCTCACGGCTTCTCAGAGCCACAACTAAGGGTGTTTGATTGTGGAAAAAAAATAATCGATTACCGATTATGAAAAATAATCGGGGATTATTGGGTCCGTACAGACAAAAAAAATAATCGATTATGAAGAATATATTTTTTTTTTTTGTAAAACGAAATTTTTCCCATTCTTCCCCTCTGGTGAAAACCATTTAAACTTTTTGAGGTTTTGAGGTTCCCCGAATCTAAAAAAGTGGTTTTCGCGACATGATCTGTCTCTGTGTGTGTGTGTGAATAATCGGTGAATAATTGATTCTATGGGAGAAATCGTAACTTCAACACTTAATAACTCAAAAAGTTATAGGAATTCCGGGACGAAAATAATTTTCCCTAGGTCCTCTTTTTAGGATATAAAATTTGGTTTCGAAAGCCCAACGGAAAGTTGATCAAACAGAGTGTGACAGACAGACGGACATTAGCGAATTATATAAATAAATGAGAGAGATTTGGTATCCAAATGGCTTAAATAAAATCATCGGACTGCCTGGGTCCGAACCCTCGATCCTTGGTATATGAGGCAGGCGCCCACCGATATGTTAAAATTCAAGATGTAAAATTGATAAATTTGGGAAAAATATTTTTATATTTTGTCAGGAAACCGAAAGACACTTTGCAGCCAGGAGATTAAATAAAAAAATCTTTTTATTTGATAATTTTTTTGGGTGGGCCCCCCCGTTATTATATTTTAAATTTTGTTTGTTTTTTAAATTATATTCCCAAAGAAAAGAATTGAATTATAAATTTTTATTTAATTTTTGTTACCGAAAGGTTTCGGTCGTCTGTCATGACCTTCATCATTGTTGACAATTATTTGCCCTGATGAAGGTCGTGACAGACGACCGAAACCTCGACAAGTAAAAATTAAATAAAAGATTTTTTATTTAATCTCCTGGCTGCAAAGTGTCTTTTCTTTGGTTTCCTATTAAATCTCCACAGCCAAAACACATTACAATTTATATTTTGTTGCCATGGCAACCATATCTAATATCTTTCTTATGAAGTTCAAGAGTAACTCTCGGGCTTTGTGTAGTTGGTAGCGCACCCTGCCTTGTATTCCAAGGGTCAAGGGTTCCGGATCCCAGGCAGTCCGATGATTTTATTTAAGCCATTTGGATACCAAAATGGCTTTTGTTTACTTACACACAGACAGACCATGTCGCGAAAAACACTTTTAGGATTCAGGGGACCTCAAAACGTGTATATCCATCAAAATCTCGACGAGATTACGAATTTTTGACATGAAGCCAATACTTTCTCCATATATTATCATATATAGAGGTAAGAGAAAGTAAAAACCACCTATAAAGAATTATACAAGAATTTTCTAAATTACGATCGTTTATACTGTAGGATACCAATGAATTTAGGAAAATAATTCTTTAAATAAATAAAAAAAAAAAAAATATTTGGGCGCCTTATACAGAAGAATCCCGATAATTCGTACGTTCCCGCTTTGGACGGTTTG
>JAKCPI010019101.1:0-19370 GCA_023213315.1 Euborellia annulipes | reverse complement strand
TCGTTTATACTGTAGGATACCAATGAATTTAGGAAAATAATTCTTTAAATAAATTAAAAAAAAAAAATATTTGGGCCCCTTATACAGAAGAATCCTGATAATTCGTACGTTCCCGCTTTGGACGGTTTGGTACGAATTATCAAGATTACAAAGTTAACAAAAAATTACAAAAAGTAAGAAGAGAAGCTCTCAATTTCCCTCTCTCCTCTCCTCATTTCCTTTAAGTGAAAAGATTACGAATGAACGAGAAAAACTCGCCTCTCCCCTTCCCCCTCTTGAGAACAGTACGAATTAACGAGCTTTTGAAGCTGCAAATACCAGTTAGAAGCGACCTGAAATTCCCGAGGGCTCTCAAATGCTTTTATCGGGATTTTCTCAGGGGACCGACAAGTTTGTGCGAATTAGCCGAGAATACGAATAATTGGGCTTCCACTGTACAAACATAGTAAAAATTTATTAATTACCTAATCTAACTGTAATATTTCACCAAACCACCATAAAAGCTGACAGAAACAAAAAAAAAAAGCAAAATCATGTTTATCGATAAGAAGAGAATATTCAAAAAAAAAAAAATAAATAAAGAAAAGAAGATAAGAAAGAGTTAAGTGGAGGAAAAACAACAGACACGACACGTACGAAGCACCTCGAAAATTTCCGGTCATCACCATAAAGCGATTGAATCCCTTCTTGCATAAATTCGTCCGTGCCTGGAAGATCGGCAACCCAACTGACCAAACGCTAATGGGTTTAGTTCAGTTTCGGCGCTAGGCAGAGGTGAGGGAAGGGAAAGAAAACTTATCTAAGGGGACCCGGGATATATATTTGAAAATTCCTTCTATAATTAACAAACCTAATTTATCAACCCCCCGTGGCCGATGAAAATGTCAATATTGATAATCTAAAAGCCAAGGGGGGGCAAAAGTTTTCAATTATTTTATTTTACAACAAATAAAGAAGAAAGCGCTGAAAAAAGACCTATGCCTGAAACCGCAAAAACAATTCTTATGCCAGAATCGCATTTGTAAATTTAATAGAACTATGGTTATTATTAGGGTCCGACCGAAACAAGATTTTCAGCCGAAACCGAATTTCTTAATCTTAGTTTCGGCCGAAACCATAACCGAAACCGAAACTTGTATTTCCTATCAGGGGCGTCTATAGAAATCTTTTCGTGGGGGGGGGGGGCTTAACTCGAAAATTTTTCTTTTTTAAAGAAACTAAATTTTTCTGCCACGTAAAACATTTTTCCTTTTTGCGGAACCAAAGTTTTCCGCCCTTCAGAAAATTTTTTTCTCGCCCGTAAAATCATTTTACCTTTTTTTTTTTTTTTTTTGGACACGGAATTTTAGCCGCTCCGCGGAACATTTCCCATTTTGCGGAAACCAAAGTTTTCTGCCCTGCAGAAAAATTTTTCCTCCGGGAAAATTTTATCCCCCTCCAGTGAAAATCATTTCACCTTTTTATCATGGAGACTAAAAATTTTCCGCCCGGAAAGATTTTTTTCGCCCAGAGTGCAATTTTTTTTTTTTTTTTTTTTTTGCATGCGAGTTTCATCCAATCTTTTCAGACTCAGGTTTCGGCTACTTTTTGGCCGAAACCGAAACCAGAATTTTTGGCCGAAACTGGCCGAAACAGAATATTCGGTCGGTTACTAGTTATTATTATTTGTCCTTTGAATAGACACTAGAATAATTGCTCTCGGAATAAATAAACTGTTAGAGACAGAAAAAAATTGGTGTGGCTGGTCTCACATCACACAACTTTCTCTTACCTTTGGTAATCGAATTCACACCAGATTTTTTTTTGTGTCGATTTATATTAAGTTTCCGCCAATATATTAAAATTCAAGATATACAAATTTGGTGTGACTGGTCGCACAGCACACAACTTTCTCTTACCTTTGGTAAAAGACTACTGTGCTTGTCACACTAGATTTTTTGTGTCGAGATATACGTATTTAGTTTCCGCTAATATATTTAACTAACTAACTAACTAATAACTTTAGACGTGACTAGTAGTATATTACACCTGTCAAAGGAACTTTTTTTTCTTTTGATTTTTGCCAAAAGTTTTTGCCTTTTCACTTGACCAAGCCGTTGATCCGTCGATTACTAGACTTGTACTGGATGTTATAGGAAAGTAAAAGAAGCATTTCTCTCATGACTATGATATAATATTTAATTAGAATCATACGATGGGTGAGTGAATGCAACAAATGAATGGATGGGTTCGAGTCCAAGGCAGTCGGGTCACAAACAACATTGGCCAAATGGTCGGTTGGTCAGCCAATCCTCCTCCTCGTTTACCTTGACTCATCTCCTCTCATCAGATATGTGTGGATATAGGATAGCTAATTAAACAGTAAAAGACAACCCTCTATCGTTTCAATTAAATGTCTATAATATCAATCATCTTTTGATGAATGCATTCATATTTAATTGATTAATGATAGTGTTAACAATTTTCTTTCAACATTAAAAGATAAATTAATCAACAATTTTAACTGCTGTCTTTTTTAAAATAAAAACTACCAACCAGTCCGGAACGTGGCTAAGAAAGAGAAAATCAGAATTTATTTACAGTCTTAGCAACTCCTCTTTCTTGGATTCTACTAGAGAAATGCCGCTCAAATCAAGCGATCAGATGTCTTCGGGGCTAAGGCGCGATCTAGATGGACGTTTTGAGATATCCTTTCAAGAGTGCATTTAATAAATCAAGAATTATATATATTTGAAGTAGGTATATAGCTGAGTGTTGATAATCAATTAGGTAGAATCAATGAGCAAGCAGCTAGTTATATTTCAATTTATTAACAAACCAGGGCTAACGTTTCGGTCACATATGGGACCATCCTCAGGGCCAGGTTAATGTCTGAAAATATATGTATAATATTCCTCGACAAATTATATTGGGCATTCACAAACACTTGAATGAATGACATGAATCACTTCACTCTCTGTCCATGGTATGATAAGAATAAAATTTGAGGCATTATCATGATTAATTTACGTATAATTGTGTATGCCCAATATAACTTGGCGAGGATTATAAGTATTTTCAGACATTAACCTGCACCTGAAGATGGTCCCATATGTGACCGAAACGTCGGCCCTGTTTTGTTATTAAATTGAAATAAAACTAGCTGCTTGCTCATTCATTCTACCTAATTGATTATATATAACATGTGTTGGTCCATGAAGTAATTATACAAAACATATAACCAAGAAGATATGAGTAGGATGGCAGCCGGGAAAGAAATCAGACAAAAAATTCAATCAATTTTTATCTAATTTTATTACGATCGCCGACGTTTCGGACGCAAATCGCGCCCTTCCTCAGGACAATCGATGGTCAATGAAATACAGATGGGCGTATTTTTTAATTAACAATATAAAAACACAATTCACGGGTGTGAGATGCATTGCTTTGTACTGTATATATTTGCTGTTACTCATTGAACCCTTTCGCATTAAATTTAATGCGAAAGGGTTCAATGAGTAACAGCAAATATATACAGTACAAAGCAATGCATCTCACACCCGTGAATTGTGTTTTTATATTGTTAATTAAAAAAATACGCCCATCTGTATTTCATTGACCATCGATTGTCCTGAGGAAGGGCGCGATTTGCGTCCGAAACGTCGGCGATCGTAATAAAATTAGATAAAAATTGATTGAATTTTTGTCTGATTTCTTTCCTGGCTGCCATCCTACTCATATCTTCTAATAGTCCAGCCATCATCTCAATACATATAACCAAGTATTTATTGATTTAAATAAGCGAAAATTGTAGGGCATGTTGATCGCAAATCAACAGATCCGTGGTGCGACTCTCGGCGGTACCTACATTTTTCGCTTATTTAAGTTAATAAATACTTAGTTATATGATTTTCAAAATTACTTCATGGACCAACACATATATATAATTCGCTAATGTCCGTTTGTCTGTCTGTCTGTCAAGCTCTATTTAGTCAAATTCCCGTTGGAATTTTGAAATGAAATTTTATATGCATAAAGAAAACCTTCTCGGGATTAAAGAAAAATTATTTTCATCCCGAAATTACTATGACTTTTTGAGTTATTAATTCTTAAAGTTACGATTTCTCCCATAGGAAATGTATGGAGAAATATTTATGTATCCTTTTCATTTGTGTATTCCCTGAATGTAAACAAATCCTCAAGCAGGCACTGGATTGGAATACGAGTAATAATATATTTCTTTTCATAATTAAGCCCTCGGGCTTGGTGTAGGGGTTAGCATGCTAACCTCGTATACAAAACGTCGCGGGTTCGGACCCCAGGCGGTAGGATGATTTTATTTAAGCCATTTGGATAACAATTGGCTTAACTAAGAATGTCTGGACCCCCAAATATGTATATTAATCAATAACGGATCGTAAAAGTCTTATATGGCCTGAGTTGCCGAAAAGAGTGTGTGAATGTGTGTGTAAGTGTGAGTGAGAATGAAAAAATAGTGTGTGTGTTAAAAAAAAAATAATAATTTTCATAATTAGGAAAAGCCCCCTCGGACTTGGCGTAGTTGGTAGAGCGCCTGCCTTGTATACCAAGGGTCGAGAGTTCGGATCTCAGGAGCCAAAGACGGGCGGAGCGGTTAATGATATATATAATTCTTTATTTTTATGGTATATTTCTGAAGTTATGAAGACTGTCTAGATAACCGTTTATGCGAGAGATTTTATTTTTAGAAAGAAATTTGCTTATTACATAGGCATTTGTCACGTGAGAAAATGGACCTGTTACTGTCTGATGTGCAATATCTGTCTGTCTGTCAGTCAGTGGAGCCTTGAAACAAAAGCCAAAAGCCACCAAGGACAAGAAGCGAAAGTTCCTCGTGACGAAGCATCGCTGCGCTGATAAGGGAAGCTACTAGCTAGCAGGCCCGCCCCTAGGTCAATTATACTTTAATCAATGTCCATAACCATTGTCTTGTGAAAATACAATTTATTAAAATACGTTTATTACTTTCTCTTACCTCTATATATATGTTAATATATAGAAAGAGAAAGTATTGGATTCATGTAAAAATTCGATGTCGAGATTTTGATGGATCTTCATGTTTTGAGGTCCCCTGAATCCAAAAAAGTGGTTTTCGCGACATGGTCTGTCTGTCTGGGAACAAAATATCTCAAAACGAAAAGAGCTATAAAGTTGAAATTGTATATTTAAGTTAGGCACCCCCATGGGACGTGACACGAAGCTTTTGAACAAAATCGACCAAAGAGTACTAGTACTTTACTGATGCACTTTTTCAGTTTTTTTCGATTTTCTCTAAATGCGCTCCAACGATTTTTTTTTTAATTCAAAAATCAATTATTTTTTAGATTCTCTTTAAAATGTATATTCTCATTTTGTCAATGAAATCTTCTGAAGGCCACTTTACTCTTGTACTCCATAGAAAAGATTGGAGAAATGGTTCCCATGGTAACTAAATATAAATATTTTCACATATTTAAAAGTTTTACATCTTGAATTCTAATGTATCGGCAGAAATCTGGCGTGAGAAGCACAAAACACAACTTTCGATTATCGAAGGTAACAGAACATTGTGTGCTGTGAGACCAGATTTTTACTTTCTGAAGATGATGTATTCATAAAATAAAGTTTCCTGAGTAGGCTGGAAGTTAGGAAAATATTTTTACTTTATTTCGTTTTCCCGATTGAGTTAGTAGCCAGCAGCAGCCTTATTCGAAATTTTTGATTTAATGAATCACTTAAAGTTTGATTGCATTGATTGGGAAAGAAGCCACAACGTAATTGAAAGTCTTAATTAAAGGCGAGTAGTCATTAGGCAGCCACTCGCCTCTTTTAGAGAGCCATGTTTACATTTGTAACTCAAATGCAATAACTTTGGAATTTTGAGGAATCTTTGAATTAAGTTTTTTTAGAAACTAGCCGCGGGCTTCGCTCCCCAGGACCACCACCGGCAGGCTCGGGCCCGCCTACGGCAGACCCTCGCCTTTTCTTAATTTTTTTTTAACACTCCATTTACCCACACATACACACAGTCTTTTCGGAAACTTAGGCCATTTAAGACTTTTGACGATAGCCGTTATTATGAATATATTATAACAGTATATTGGGGGCCAAGCATTCTTATTTAAGCCATTTGGATTCCAAATGCCTTAAATAAAATCATCGGACTGCCTGGGATCCGTACCATCGACCCTTGGTATACAAGGCAGGTGGCTACCAACTACGCCAAGCCCGGGGCTGAATTTTTTTTATATTAAGACTTTGACGATAACCGTTAATTGTTAATATATCTTTTGGGGGGTCCAGGCATTTCTATTTAAGCCATTTGGTATCCAAATGCCTTAAATAAAATCACCGGACTACCTGGGGTCCGATCCCGCGACGTTCGGTATAGAAGGTAGGCACGCTACCAACTACTCCAAGCCCCGTGGGCAACGAAAATAAATTATCATTAAAGGGGTTGGAGAATAGTAGCCAGCAAATTTATCGCTCCACCTGACGTTCTTTTATTTGGCAGATATTTCGATGCCTAGGACACACATCATCTTCAGTGCCGCGCTTTAAAATTTAATTTACAAAAATATAAACAAAGATGAATATTACATACGGTAATACAGTTTTTTTGAAATAATTTTCTAAAAAAAAAAAAAAAAAAAAAAAATTATTTCAAAAAACTGTATTATGTAATATTCATCTTTATTAGCTACCATTCTGACATCTCTTGGCAAATTTTTGAATTACTTGATTTTTGGACATACTTTTATGACACACTACGCCCTCTTATCGGGAAAAACATGCGTAACACCTTTTCTCCCGATCTCCCTAAAAATGTATATTCTCATTTTACCGTTGATATCTTTCGAAGCACACTACTCCTGAACTTCATAGAGAAGATAGGAGAAATGCTTGCCATGGTAACAAAATATAAATATTTTCCCATACTTATAAATTTTACATCTTGAATTCAAATGTACTATACTGTCGGAAACTAATCAAATGTCAACACGAAAAATCTGGTGTGACAAGCACATAACACAACTTTCGATAACTGAAGGTAAGAGAAAGTTGCGTGCTCTGCGTTCCAGTCACACCAGATTTTTACTTTCACAAATAAATTATATTTTCAAAAATCTAGAAAGTTTTTTTTTTTTTTTTATTTAGCTTCCGTTTACCCAAGAAGTAGTTGTTTACGTCTAGCAATTAAGTAGTGGATTCTCAACGTTAATTAAATAGCCACTTGTCTTGTTTGCTTGCATCATCATCTCCTATACTTGGAGCTTTTAGTTTAGAACTTTTTAACTCTTTTGCAGTTGAGTCACGTGTGAACTTAGGGTTAGACACCGTTCGTTGTTTGTTCACCTCCTACATTCTATTCTCTTCTACTATCATTGCTGGTCAACAATATCGAAATATGGAATTTTGTTTTTTATAAATAATTATTATTCCGGCAAGCATTCTATTTCAGACATGTCGATATTTCGCGGTGAAGGTATTCACACTGAAATTACTACAATTTGCAAAAACCTTCTTTCTCTTCTCTGTCATTTACGGTATATTCATTTTTTACTTTTCTCATTCACACTCACACTCACACACACATTCACACTGTCTTTTCGGCGAGCTCAGGCTATGTAAGACATTTACGATAACCGTTATTTATGAATTTATATATATTAGGGTCCAGGCATTTTTATTTAAGCCATTTGGTATCCAATTGGCTTAAATAAAATCATCGGACTGCCTGGGGTCCGAACCCGCGAGGTTAGCACGCTAACCTTTACACCAAGCCCTGAGGGCTCACTCAGTTCTTAAGCTCTTCTTACATCTTACAATTGAATTTGAAATCAGAACATCGTGTTTTAAGATTCTCTATTTGCGCCTCCATTGCATAAATTATAACAATAAGAAATATTTATTTCAAAAAAAAAAATATAATCTCTATATAAATAGTTGAATAGGTTAAATGCCACATTTCGATTTTTAGGTTAGGGAAGGCTCAAGGCGAGCTTAAGATCTAAGATTAGATTTTGATAGGGCAGGTTCTTCCAAATAAAAAGCCTTTATATGCTTCTCGATTCCGGAGACGTTTCGAGATATTTTTAATGTCTCATCATCAGTCCGTATCGACAATTAGCTTAAAGGTAGTCATTATTATACAGCATATGTACATATAAATTTATATAATGAATACGCCTCGAAGCGTTCATGAGAAACGTCTCCGGCGTCGAGAAGCATATAAAGGCTTTTTATTTGGCTGAACCTGCCCTATCAAAATCTAATACTTTCACAGCCACCAAATCTCATTTATTTAAGATCTAAGATTTTGGTGCAAATGGGCATTAGAGATAGATGTATCTTAAAGGGGAACCCACAAAGGAAATCTTTTTATAAAATAAATTGCCCGTAAAAACTACCCCATTTTACACTTTTTCAGTTTTTTTCGATTTTCTTAAAATTTGCTCCAACGATTTTGATTAAAATTCAAAAATCAATTATTTTTTAAACTAGCCGCGCCGCCCGCCTTCGGCGGGCTTTGCGTCTAGCTAGGGGGCTTCACCCCCCCTTTACTCCCCGCCAGTTGGCTCGGACCCGCCTGCGGCGGACCCCCGCCTTTTCTAAATTATGAAAAGAAAAATATTTTTGCTACGTATTCCAATCCAGTGCCTGCTTGAGATTTGTTTACTTTCAAAGAATACACAACTGCAAAGAATACTTAAATATTTCTCTATACATTTTCTATTGGAGAAATCGTAACTTTAGGAATTAATAACTCAAAAAGTTATAGGAATTTCGGAACCCGGATATTTTTCCGGGACTCTCCATAACGTCCTCTTTAACTCTAACACTGCAAAATTTCGTTTCAAAATTCCAACGGGAAGTTGGTCAAACAGAGCGTGACAGACGGACAGAGAGACGGACACACCGCTATTATTATATAAAAAAATAGATGCTCCTTAAAATGTATATTCTCATTTTGCCATTGATATCTTCTGAAGACCACTTTACTCTTGTACGAGGAAAAAAAATCACTCCCACCAATCCTTTTTTTATTTTATTTATTTATTTTTTTTAAAAAAATTATATTTTTTTTAATAAAAAATTTTCATTAAAAAAAAAATTTCCAATAAAATTTATTTTTTTTTTAAAAAAAAAAAAAAAAAAATAAAAAAAAAAAAACAAGGGGGGGGACAAATATGGGCCCTCACTGTACTTCATAGGAAAGATAGGAGAGATGGTTACTATGGTAACTAAATATAAATATTTTTTGATACTTATAAATTTTACATCTCTCGAATGTAGCGTACTGTCGGAAACTAAATATATCTCGACACAAAAAATCTGGTGTGACAGGCACAGAACATAACTTTCGATTACCAAAGGTAAGAGAAAGTTATGTGATGTGCGACCAGTCACACCAGATTTTTTGTATTGCTTTTTCTTTATTATTGCCTTATTTTTGTTTTTCTCTTGATTTGTTTTTGTATAATTTTTGTCAAATCTTTGTAATAATAAACCAAATGGTTAAAAAAATGTAAAAATTTGTGGTGGTAGCATTAATGCTGATCTAAATAATATTAAATTGATCAGAGAAATTAAATTTAATTTTCCTTTCTGAACCGACGATCTAAATGGTCTCTTGAGGCGGATCTTAAAACTAAAATTAAAAGTGAAAGATGCGTCCTTCTCGGTAATTATTACCTGACAAGAAAGTAAGCCAAAGGTCAATTAGAGGATTTTAAGTAAGCATTTAATACATTCAATGCTACTTATTATACAACTGATTTGTCTTATCATTTCAAATAATTCTTTTTTTGGCCCTGAATAAAGAAATTTCTCTCTTAAACGGTTGGCCCTCACTTGATGGACTCTCGTAGTTGAAATATTTCTTTTTTTTTTTAATAAGAGGAAAATAAACATCGAAAACTTTATTTATTTACTCTTGGTTCTTTTTTATCTTTTCTGCAAGGCCAGTCAGTCATCATCATTTGATAAATGATGTGAATTCATTTTTTTTTTTATTAATTTCAGGTCAAGGTGTGCAAACTCTTTTAAATTTAAAGTCGTCACGAACTATTAAATTTTATTACAGTTCATCCCATTTAAAATTTCAATTTAAAAATTTCCGCTCATTTATTTTCTCTCTTATTATTTCAACTATAACCGGAATAAAGAGATTAGATGAATATTATTTGTAGGTATCCATTGACTTTCTGTTTGTTCAAAGCTGGTTCTTAAAGGATCCACTTTTTCTTAATTAGAACAGGTTTAAATTTTGGAATTTAGATCCTTGTGTGGGTGTATTTTAATAAAATTTATTTGCAATAAATTACATCTTCTAAAAATTTATTAAGTGCAACATGTAGGTAGAAAAAAGAAAGATAGGGTCAGTCCCGGCGAGTCGATGTTTTGGACGCCAATCGCGTCCTTCTTCAGGACCAAATTGGAAACAAAAATCTGGTGTGACTGTCGCACAGCACACAACTTTCGATTACCTTCGGTAACACAAGATTTTTCGTGTCGACATAGATTTAGTTTCCGCCAATATATTGGAATTTAAGATGTCAAATTTATTTTCTTCTTCTTCTTCTTCTCTCCTCGCCTTGTCCCGCAGTGCGGGGTCGGCGGACCTCACTCTTTCCCTCCAATCCTATCATACGTTTTTACGACCGGAAGAAATAGGACAGGCACGGTCTGACGCCTGTTGAAAAGAGGAAGGAATAGACAGACAATTAAAGAACTGAAGGACGCCTGTCCCAACTCGAGCAGCTCGTGGTCGCCATTCACGAGATATGGGCCCCTGAGCAAAAAGATGTCAAATTTATTTATATTTTGTTACCATGGCAACCATTTCTCCTGTAAAGTGTGCTTCAAACAATTTTGAGGGCAAAATGAGAATATACATTTAAAAGAGCATCGAAAAAAATAAGTGATTTTTGAATTTTAATCAAAGTCGTTAGAGCGAATTTCGAGAAAATCGAAGAAAAAAAAAACTAAAAAAGTACATCAGTAAAGTACTAGTACTTTTTGGCCGATTTTGATTAAAAGCTTATTTTCACGCTCCCGGGAGGTGTTTAACTTAAATATAAAATTTCAGCCTTGTGTGACACGGCACGGCGAGTTGGAGTCTTAAGAGTAGTATTGTTGATGCATTTGTATTATTGTTATTGAAAATAAATAAACATTATATCTCGAGTCCTCGTCTATTTCTTTGGCTTACTTTACTCCCCAGGTCACTACAAGCCTCATAGCTCAATTCCTTCAAGCTTAATATTGAATACACACAGACACACACACACATAGACAGACAGACCATGTTGCGAAAACCACTTTTTTTTCTTTCGGGGACTTCAAAACGTGTATATCCATAAAATATTCTATATTACACGATAAATCGTCCTGGATTCTCCACCACGTCTTCTATAATCAAACAGACCGTGGCAGAGGGATAGACAAACAATCAGATTATGAATTATTGTCAATAGATTATCTGGGCAGTCCGCCTTCGGCGGGCCGCGTGCCTACCAGTAGAATTTTTTTTAAATGAAACCTTTCTCTTGTTATAGTATACCAAACTTCGTTCATAAATCTCAATTTTGTTGAATTTCTTGCTGGCACCCACCGAAACCGAACATCACAAAGTTTCATTTCTATTTACTCAAAGAATTATGTCAACAGCCACACTTGTTGTTTGTTTCCAAAGAAGAATTTATTGAAGTAATATTTTTCGATTACTTTATATGGCATCATCTTCATTATAAGATACAAGTATATTTTTATTAAAAAAAAAAAAAAAAAAAAATAGTAAATATTATTGTATAATGTTTGTGAATTTTGATTACAAATAAACCTCTCTCTATGTTAATAAAAAAAAAAAAAATTGGGGTTAAGTTAGCCGCGATGGTCATGCACTTCAAATGTATATATGATGAAAAAATAGCATTGAAAACCATGTTTGTATTTAAAAATATATAAAAAAAAAGATGATTACAAAATGGCATTTAATTTGAAATTCCATAAAGATGTTGAATTTTCCCATTTGAATGGTGAGAGTGTGGCACGATTACACGGCAGCCAAGTCGGACAGAAAAGACGTGTCCAACGTTAAGATAGCCGACAAGCACGTGACGCAATGGACGCCTGTCCAGGGGACTCCTCTTTGCTTTATTATTCTCTATATTCTCTAGGTGACTTATTGAGGTCGAATTTTGGAGAATTAATATTTTATTTGCAAGGGGTGAATCGTCTATCAAGATTTCGTCCCCTCCCCCCCATCCCCACCAAAAAAACACATCAAAGATTAAACCCATTAAACGATCAGTCAATAGTTCGATTAAGGGCCGGTTGCTTCAAGTCTAGTCAACTAGCAAACTTATTCGGACGAAAACAAATCATCGACATAGTAAACAATACACATTAACCTTCACATATAATTAACTATCTGAGCAGCGGCGTAACCAGCCTTTGAGGGCGGGGGGGGGGGCGAAGCTCAACTAGGGCGCCGATTTTCCAGGGGGCTCCGCCCCCTGGACCCCTTGCTCGCCGAAGGCGAGCAATTGCCGCCTTCGGCGGGCAAATTTCTTACATCCAGTAATTTTCTCAGCGAATTTGTTTATATTTACATGTTTTTTATGACCCCTGTATGATTTTGTTTTGATTTTTCTCAGTGGCGTACCGAGGGGGGCGGTCCGCCCCAGGCCCCGAGCCGGCATAGGCCCCCATATATTTATAAAAAAAAAGAAAATTTAATAAAAATTTCCCTTTGAGAGGCCCCCGAGACCCTCAGGGCTCAAGTAAAAATGGGAAAATTTAGATAAAAAAAAAAGAAAATTTAATAAAAATTTCCCTTTGAGAGGCCCCCGAGACCCTCAGGGCTCAAGTAAAAATGGGAAAATTTAGATAAAAAAAAAGAAAATTTAATGAAAATTTCCCTTTGAGAGGCCCCCGAGACCCTCAGGGCTCAAGTAAAAATGGGAAAATTTAGATAAAAAAAAAAGAAAATTTAATGAAAATTTCCCTTTGAGAGGCCCCCGGGACCCTCAGGGCTCAAGTAAAAAATGGGAAAATTTAGATAAAAAAAAAGAAAATTTAATGAAAATTTCTCTTTGAGAGGCCCCGGGGGCCCTTGGGGCTCAAGTAAAAATGGGAAAATTTAAATAAAAAAAAGAAAATTTAATGAAAATTTCTCTTTGAAAGGCCTCGGGGTCCTTGGGGCTCAAGTAAAAACAAAATGTAATGAAAATTTCTCTTTGAGAGGCCCCGGGGCCCTTGGGGCTCAAGTAAAAATGGGAAAATTTAGATAAAAAAAAGAAAATTTAATGAAAATTACCCCTTGGGGTTCAGGGATATACGGTATTTTAAAAATGTTTTTGTGTATGGAGGAGAGGGATATTTAAAGATGACCACCCCCCCCCAAAAAAAAAAATTCAATATAAGGCCCCCTCTTCTAGTTCCGCCCCAGGCCCCCAACTGCCTCGGTACGCCTCTGATTTTTCTTTGCTTTTACGAAAAATGTCGTTTTCTTCTGTGATTATTTCAAAAACTATTCAGTTTTCGGGAAAATATCAAAGAATAAAAACTTTTTAAAATAGAGTATTTTATTTCGACGGGCATGCAAATGAAATTTTATTTAAAAATTGCTAGACATTCGTTCATTCATTCACTAAATCTCGGGCGGGAATGGGCGGATTTGAAAAAATTCCGGGCGGGCTCGGGCGGGCCTGAAGAATGGTAAAAGCCCTTTCATTTTGAGAAAATCGAAAAAAACTGAAAAACTACTCAGTAAAATACTAGTACTTTTTGGCCGATTTTGATTAAAGCTTATTTTCACGGTCCGGGGGGTGTTTAACTTAAATATAAAATTTCAGTCTCATAGCTCAATTCCTTCATGCTTAAAAAATTTTAATTCAAAAATTAAATATTAAGGCTTATACGAATCTGAGTAAATCTCCACAGGCATAAAACATCAAATTAAGGCTTATATATTGCAAAATAAAAAAAATTTTAATTATAAAGCCTCTATATACGTTATTTATTATTTTTGGAATTAAATTCATTTAAAATAGTAGAATTCAAGTTGTAATATAATTTTAAAAGAAAACAATCAATTTTTTAAGACAATCGATGAAAAGAATATGATAAAATCACATACGCTGGGCTATATTTTAGAGGCCGTAGGGCGCCTATGCCGGTTTCGGGGGCGCCAAGGTCTCGATGCGCCTGGGGGGGCGGGGGCTCGAGCCCCCCCCCCTCGCCCCCCTGGTTACGCCACTGTATCTGAGGTATAAGGAGAGTTGTGTGAAGTTAGCAACTTAATAAAGGCATCATTTATAAAAATTATTAGAAATTAAAATAATTAACTAAAGCTAATTAATTTCTTAACAAAATTTTTAAAATTTCCAAAAAAATAATTAAACAAGACTTGGGTCAAGGGGCGGATGCGCGGGGGGAGTGGGGTAAAGGGGGACTCAATTACCCCCCCCCGCAGCTTGAAAAAATACTTTTTTTCGAAAAAAAAATTACTTGCTGCTCATATTTTAAGCATCATATCCAAAAACTAGTAAACTTACTGAGCTGTAGTTTGGCTTCAATTGTTTGAAATTTAATATACTTTTTTAAAAAATGATAATAACAACCAATGTCCAAAAAGCCCATAGTTTTTGAATTAAAACTGCAAAAACTGAAAAAAGTCCGAAAATTACGCAGTTCTTCTTCTCGCATTACGCGGAAAGCAAAATGTTTTTTGCACTCCAAAAGAGGTCAAAAATAAAAGTGTCGCGGGTTCGCACCCAGGCGCGACAAAAATTTATTTAAATTGAATTTTTACAAATCAATTCAAATATATAGGGGCGGGGTCTAAATGGCATTCGATGCCGAAAAAGACCTTAAATAAAAAACAAAAAGCTATTAATCTATTTTATGCTAAAAAATCTTTTGAAATTCCTTAAGCAATATTATATATTTTTAAATACAGTATAATAACTTTTAATTATTACGTAAACACTTGGTGTGTGATAATAATACTTGTTCCTTATTTAATTAACATGATATAATTAGACAAGCATAATAGCAAAATTACTCGAGTTCGCTCGCACTCGGTGCAATTAAAATTAGTCAAGCTCTCTAAAGATTCCTTCTCTCTCGTCGTTTAATCATATTTATCAGCTTCTGTTTAAATTAAATACATTTTTTTTTTTTGCTTTATTTACATAAATTAATCAAGATAATAGTTAAAGGTTTATTTATTCTTTTTTTTTTTTTAAATAAATTAAATAATTTTGTAAGATTAATTAGAAAGAAAGAAATGGGAAGGAAATGAGAGGGAGGCTAAAAGTTAAACACTTCCCTCGATGGAGTATAATAATAAGAATAAGAATAATAATCTATTCGAGCATTCAAATCTCTGAAAAATAATTGCTCTAAGAGAGAATTAACGAGAAAAAATTCTCTCATATCTATTTTATTTTCCGCATTTCTTTAAGAGTAAAATGTCAAAACGAAAGAAAGTAATTTTTTTTTTTTTACTATTTCTATTCAAGATGTAAACAAAAATAAAGAACAGTCATTTAGACAGCTAAATGAGCAGAAAATTCAGTTATGGGAGTTGGGAATAATTCTATTTTTGATCAACTTTTTCAAATTCTCAAAGAAGAGTCAAACAAAAACGCGCAGATAGTGAATTGTATTTAAGAAAAATCTGGTGTGACTGGTAGCACTCCTCCTTTTGGTAATTGAAAGTTGTGTTTTGTGCTTGTCACACCTGATTTTTTGTGCCGACATATACGTATTCAGTTTCCTCCGATATATTTTATTTATTTATTTATTAGAATTAAAAATATAACTAGCCTCTTCGGCGATCTTCGCGCCTAGCCAGGGGGGCTTCGCCCCCCCCCCGAGACTCCCCAAGAGCTGGTTCAAGTCCGTCTGCGGCGGACCCTCGCCTTTTCTTAATCATGAGAATGCCGCCCGCCTTGGACGGGTTTCGTGTCATGACAGGGGGCTTCGTCGGCGAAGGTCCGCCTTTTTTTAACACACACTTTTTCCTATTCACGCTCACATTCACACATTCTTTTCGGCAACTTAAGCCATATAAGACTTTATACGATAACCGTTATTATGAATATACATTATATTTGGGGTCCAGGCATTCTTATTTAAGCCATTTGGTATCCAAATGGCTTAAATAAATCATCAGAAAGCCTGGGGTCCGAACCCGCGACTTTTGGTATACGGGGTTAGCACGCCAACCTCTACATCAAGCCCCGAGGGCTTTCTTAATTATGAAAAGAAAAATATTTTTACTCGTATTCCAATCTAGTGCCTGCTTCTGAGGATTTGTTTACATTCATAGAATACAGAATACATAATGCAAAGAACATATTATTTTTATTTTCTTACCTCTATATATATGTTAATATATATAGAGAGAGAAAGTATTGGTTTCATGTCAAAAATTCGATGTCGAGATTTTGATGGATCTTTACGTTTTGAGGTCCCCTGAATCCAAAAAAAGTGGTTTTCGCGACATGGTCTGTCTGTCTGTGTGCTGTCTGTGTGTCTGTCTGTGTGTGTCTCTGTGTGTTCAATTTTAAGCATGAAGGAATTAGTAGGAGGGTTGAAATTTTATATTTAAGTTAAACACCTCCCGGGGAGCGTGAAAATAAGCTTTTAATCAAAATCGGCCAAAGAGTACTAGTACTTTACTGATGTACTTTTTCAGTTTTTCGATTTTCCAAAATTCGCTCTAACGATTTTGATTAAAATTCAAAAATCAATTATTTTTAGATGCTCTTTCAAATGTATATTCTCGTTTTGCCCTCAAAATTGTTTGAAGACCACTTTACTCTTGTACTTCATAGAGAAGATAGGAGAAATGGTTGCCATGGTTACAAAAATATAAATAGTTCTTCTCATGTTTATAATTTTGACATCTGAATTCAAATATTCCCTACTGCCGGGAACTAAATACATGTCGACACAAAAAATTTGGTGTGACAAGCACAGTACACAACTTTCGATTACCGAAGGTAAGAGAAGTTGTGTGCTGTGCACCGTAACCAGATTTTTATTTTCTTACCTCTATATATATGTTAATATATATAGAGAGAAAGTATTGGTTTTATGTCAAAAAATTCGATGTCGAGATTTTGATGGATCTTCACGTTTTGAGGTCCCCTGAATCTAAAAAAGTGGTTTTCGCGACATGGTCTGTCTGTCTGTCGCTGTCTGTGAACAAAATATCTCAAGAACGAAAAGAGCTAGAAGGTTGAAATTTTATATTTAAGTTAGGCACCCCCATGGGACGTGACACGAAGATTTTGAACAAAATCGACCAAAGAGTACTAGTACATTACTGATGCACTTTTTCAGTTTTTTTCGATTTTCTCTAAATTTGCTCCAACGATTTTTTTTTTAATTCAAAAAATTAATTATTTTTTAGATTCTCAATAACATGTTTATTCTTATAATTGTATTTGAAATCTTCTGAGGACCACTTTACTCTTGTATTTCATAGGGGGGAGGGGATAGGAGAAATGGTTGCCATGGTAACAAAATATAAATATTTTCCCATTCTTATAAATTTCACATTTTGAAAATCGAATATACCGTACTGTCGGAAACTAAATACATATCGACACAAAAAATCTGGTGTGACAAGCGCAGAACACTTTTCGATTACCGAAGGTAAGAGAAAGTTGTATGCTGTGCGCCTGTCAACCAGATTTTTTGTATATACATTTCTTATGGGAGAAATTGTTACTTTAGGAATTAATAACTCAAAAAGTTAGAGGACTATAGGAATTTCGGGACCCGAGTATTTTTCCTGGACTCACCATAACGTCCTCTATAATCCTGCAAAATTACGTTTCAAAATTCCAACGGGAAGTTGATAAAAAATAGAGCGTGACAGACAGACGGACACTCCGCTATTATATATATGGGGTATCCACGAGAAACAAGCGTGTGGAACGTCCCCCGGTAGCCAACGGTATTAATTATTCAATATTTAACATTTTCTTTCTCTTTTTAGACAATTATACACTTTAAACAAGCCTTTTTATTTTTATTTAAAAGACTATTTATATTTATTCATTCCATATATGTCTAATAGCCTTGAATTAAAAATTAAAAAAAGAAAAAAGCCTTCTTTCTTCTTCTTCCTAAATATTTAATTATCTTTTATATTCGAAGGATTGATTAATCAAAGCTCTACTAGCCAGGAAAAGGGATGGAAACCCGGAAGGGAGAGTCTAGTCTTTTTATCACCCGCTCACTCTCTTTGTTTATTTTTCCACAAGTGACAGTGACAACAACAACTCGACATTGCATAAGAATGTAACTTTTTCACATGAAAAAAAAAAGAACCTTCAAACGGAAAAATAAAGTGAGCATCATCACTTTTTTTTATTATTATAATAGTTGCTTTTGATGATGAAGGTGGCAGCGAGGGGGGGGCATTAAAGGAAGCATGAAACTTGCACAAGAGGCCTTCGCTAGTTTTATATTTATTTACTTATTAGATTAAATTTTCTGTCTTTTTGTTTATTTTTGTCGAGTCTAAATTTTTTCTAGCTCTAATCACGTTTTTATTAAAAAAAATCTGGTGTTACTGGACGCACAGCTCACAACTTTTTCCTATTTTTGGTAATTGAAAGTTGTGTCCTGTGCTTGCCACACCAGGTTTTTTATAAGCCAACATATGTTTAGTTTCCGGCGATAAAACAAAATTTGTAAACATTTTTTTTTTTTTTTAACTCACACTTTTTTTCTCATTCACACTCACACTCACACACACATTCACACAGTCTTTTCGGCAACTCAGGCCATATAAGACTTTGACGATAACCGTTATTGATAATATACACATATTAGGGGTCCAGGCATTCTTATTTAAGCTATTTGGTAACCAAGTGGTTTAAATAAAATCATCGGACTGCCTGGGGTCCTTGAACCCCGACGTTCGGTATAGAAGGTAGACACGCTACCAACTAGACCAAGCCCGTAGGCTTCGTAAACATTAAAAATATTTATATTCTGTTACCATGGCAACCATTTCTCCTATTTTTCCTATGAAGTACAAGAGTAGAGTGTGCTTCATAAGATTACAGGGAAATTGTGAATATACGTTTTAAAAGGCATCTAAAAAATAATTAATTTTTGAATTTTAATCAAAATCGTTGGAGCGAATTTTTGACAAAATCGAAAAAAAAAAAAACAAAAAAAAAACGAAAAGTGCATCAGAAATGTACTAGTACTCTTTGGCCGATTTTTTCAAAAAGCTTTGTATCACGACTCAGGGGGGGGTACCTAAAAAATATAAAATTTCAACCTCCTAGCTTTCCGTTCTTGAGATAATTTGTTCACTAACAGACAGAACA
>JAKCPI010019100.1:0-16906 GCA_023213315.1 Euborellia annulipes | reverse complement strand
AACGGCGATTTTTACTTCTAGAGAAGAAACTTGAAAAAGATCCAAATCTCAAAAAATCAGTATCATTCTTATATGAACGAATATATTTCATCAAATCATATGGAATTAGTTCAAGAACTACTCAAGAGAAGAAATAGATTCTCAAACTTCAAATTTTTATTTACCGCATCATCCAGTTATTAAAGAAGTTAGTCTCTCAACTAAGGTTCGAGTTGTGTTTGATGGTTCTGCATTAAGTTTCGGAATGGCAATTCTCTAAATAATTGCCTAATGACTGGTCCATCTCTTCAACCTGATATCAGATTGATTTTAACTAACTTTCGATTTTCACCAATTGCTATTGCAGCTGACATTGAAAAAATGTAGTGTCAAATTAAAATATCTCCTGAAGATAGGAATTTTCTAAGATGTATATGGAGGGACAACCCTTTAGAGCCTCCAAAAAATATATCGCCTCACCACTTTACCATTTGGATTGGTTTGTTCTCCTTATTTGGCAATTCGCACCATTCAAGCGCTAGCTGATAGAAATATAAATAAATATCCATAAGAAAAAAAAATCATTAAGGAACAAATTTATGTAGATGACCTCTTAACGGGAGGAAACAATGAAAAAGAAATTTTACAAACTATTCATAATATTACTTCAATATTATCTTCTCTGGTGGCTTTAAATTGGATAAATGGTCCTCAAACAACAAACAAATATTAGAAAAATTATCGAAAGGAGGAGTTTCAACTAAATCCCAACTTTCTTTACAACTGACTTCATCTACCACAACACCAGGTATAGTGTGGGAAACGTGTGAAGATTTATTCAAAATAAAAATATAATTTTATCTCCATCTGAGTGCATAACAAAAAGAATTATTTTATCTGAACTTGCTTCGCCTTTACAGATCCTTTGGGATTTCTTTCTCTCATTAATTATAAAATTTAAAATTATTTTTCAAGAAAATTGGTTACAAGGATTAGACTGGGATGATCACTTGGTCTCCTGATCCATCAAAAGTCATGGAAACTATTTCGGAATCAAATACAAAGTCTAGATAAAATTGAAATACCAAGATGTATTATACCGATCTTAATGCAGAAAACCCAATATCTTTGTGGATTTTGTGATGCTTCATCATCAGCCTATGCAGCCACATTATATTTATGTGCTGTAAAAAATAATCATATTATTAAAATATCATTAATTGCTTCTAAAGCAAAGGTTAAACCTTCTGGTTTTATAAATACTTGCCGCGTTTGGAATTATGTGCTGCTGTTTTATTAGCAAAACTCATATCATTTTTTAAACCCATATTTATGAATTTTATTACAAAAATTATCTGTTTCTCAGATTCAAATATTACTTTATCATGGATAAAATCTCATCCATCAAAATGGAAAGTATTCGTAGCCAATCGAACACAAACAAATACAAGATAAACTTCCAACTGAAAATGGCTCACGTCCTAGTAAAGAAAATCACGACCTGCAACAAGAGGAATACCTCAGAAGAACTTATCATGTCCAAATTATGGTGGCATGGGCCACAATTTTTTGAAAAATACTAGTCTCGACTCAATTTGATGATTACAGTCAAATTGGATAACCATCAAACATTGAATACGCCGATCGTATCTCAGAATCCATTAAATGTCAAAAAATACTATCTTAGCTGAAATGGAATCACGAAGAAAATTTTTATTTTCTCAAAATATTTTTCATTCCAAAACTCTTAACTGAATTCCTACTTACATTTTTTACGCTTTAAATATGGAATTCTCTATCAAAAATAAAACAACGTCCCGTCAACTGGAGATCTGTCTTCAGAAGGAAATTCAAGAAGTTTTTCTACATGCTAAGGGAGATTTAATGGGCAAATATATTTCTACCCAAATCAAAACATGCAAAGGAAAATTCCATTTTCTTAAAAAATCATCTATTAAAATTTAAGTCCTATTTGGATGATAATACGAACCTTATCTGAGTCGGCGGTAGACTAGACCATCAGATTTACCAGAATTTTGAAAAACATCCTATTATTTTACTAAAAAATTGTCCACTCTCTCTCAAAATATATATATGGAATTACACTTGAAATTCTGTGCCATGTAAAATTTCACGCAATTATTTTCTCACTTTAAATCAAACAATTTTGGGATAATGGGAGCTAGAAATTCTAATTAGAAAAATTATCTAATAATTGTATTATTTGTTTTAGATTCAGTTCAAAACCCATCTGAATCAATCAAGTGGATCTTACTCAGTCTAACGGATCACACCTTCAAGGCCCTTTACCGCACAGGTGGGTAGAGTTGAATCTTTCAACATTATATACAATAGGAAAAGAGGTGCCAAATTTCCCAAAGCTTGGTGGTTTTGTGTCTTTTGAGAGTGCTTTCAGCAAAGTGGCTATACACTTTAGAAATAGTCACTGACTTATCTACTACTTCTTTTTTACAATGTTATCTCGTCGAATCTCAAGAAGAGGAAGTCCAAAGAAATATTCGGATCAGTGGAACTAACTTTCGCGATAAAAACGGAACCAATGAATTTGTAAAAACATTTTAAGCATTGATTGAAACCAAATCATAGAAATACAACGACAACTAAAATCAACGATTGGAATTTATTCCACCCAGTGCGTTCCACATCGAAGGGGGATTTCTGGGGGAAGCTCGCGCTTTTCAGCAAAGCAGCATGAAATATCATCTCAAACGTGTAAATTTCCAAAAATCACATACTCGACTCTTATTTTTCAATTCCTGAAACTTTAATGGCTTAGGAATTGAACTCATTCTTAAATTCTCGTCCTTTATGTCGAATTTCTGAAAATGCTACATGGAATATTTAACTCCTGGTCACTCTCTTATTACTGAAAAAGCAAAGTTTACTTCGCTCTCCTACTCCAGATTTATCTGATATCTCTTTAAATCGTCTTTGGTCGATGGCAACTTGTTCGAACAAGTAATTCAATCTTTTTGGAAAAAATGGCATAACGACTTGGTCTTTCTCAACTGCAACAGAAGGTGAAATGGACCACAACAAACTCCAAATATCAAAGTGGGATCAAATTGTACTACTAAGAGATGTAAAAACCTCAACCCCTTCTCTAAAACCGAGGAAGAATCATACAGATATTTCCTTGAAAAAGATGGTAAAAGTTCGTGTTGCGGGAGAATTCGAACATTGAACGGTGAATATACCAGACCGATAACAAAATTGGCTCCCTTGCCCGAGTAGGTCGTGCTTTCGCCTCAGATTGACCTGTGGGTCCAACTGGTGTTGGGGAGTGATGTTAACGCTTAAAATGACGAAATATATGAATAAGCTATTTATTTATTTTACATTTTTCAAACTCCCGCATCCATAAGTCGGGCGGATTTTTGTAAACTAATATGCAAAAATCATCCCTGGTTTTGATGTTTATTTCTTTTTTTATATCTCGCTCTTAGATATCTTTGAGCTTCTCTTCTCTTCTGTTTTCGTGTATGTTGATGCATCAACTACTTCCAATTAACTCACTGTAATTTCATGGATATCATGTTTTTATAAAAAAAATCTTCTATTTGATGTTAATTGAGTACGTATTTTATATAGATACGATTATATAGTTATATATATATATAGTATATAGCTTGTATGAAGCACAAAATATTAAACCTGAACAAAAGGTATTTTATAAAAGAAACTTTTCTATCTCTCTATTTGATCTCAATAGAGAATAATTATCATTTCTATTTTTTTTCTCAAATTGTTACTTCTGATTTCAATAATTCAACCCTTAGATTAAGTAAATTTGTTAAACTGATTTAATGATTTTTTTAATATAATTTGTTATCAAAAATACATATTGTTTTATTTGCACAGTTTATTAAACTCCAGGACCTGGAAAGACAAATCAGCCCTACATACAGTCCACCCCTCTTTAAAATTTTAATCTATTATATTTTTAATTAAAAGGTTTATTAGCGTAAACAATAGGAGAGATGGTTGCTATGGTAACTAAATATAAATATTTTTTGATACTTATAAATATTACATCTCTCGAATGTAGCGTACTGTCGGAAACTAAATATATCTCGACACAAAAAATCTGGTGTGACAGGCACAGAACATAACTTTCGATTACCAAAGGTAAAAGAAAGTTATGTGATGTGCGACCAGTCACACCAGATTTTTTTTATTGCTTTTTCTTTATTATTGCCTTATTTTTGTTTTTGTCTTGATTTGTTTTTGTATAATTTTTGTCAAATCTTTGTAATAATAAACCAAATGGTTAAAAAAATGTAAAAATTTGTGATGGTAGCATTAATGCTGATCTAAATAATATTAAATTGATCAGAGAAATTAAATTAAATTTTCCTTTCTGAACCGACGATCTAAATGGTCTCTTGAGGCGGATCTTAAAACTAAAATTAAAAGTGAAAGATGCGTCCTTCTCGGTAATTATTACCTGACAAGAAAGTAAGCCAAAGGTCAATTAGAGGATTTTAAGTAAGCATTTAATACATTCAATGCTACTTATTATACAACTGATTTGTCTTATCATTTCAAATAATTCTTTTTTTGGCCCTGAATAAAGAAATTTCTCTCTTAAACGGTTGGCCCTCACTTGATGGACTCTCGTAGTTGAAATATTTCTTTTTTTTTTTTAATAAGAGGAAAATAAACATCGAAAACTTTATTTATTTACTCTTGGTTCTTTTTTATCTTTTCTGCAAGGCCAGTCAGTCATCATCATTTGATAAATGATGTGAATTCATTTTTTTTTTTTATTAATTTCAGGTCAAGGTGTGCAAACTCTTTTAAATTTAAAGTCGTCACGAACTATTAAATTTTATTACAGTTCATCCCATTTAAAATTTCAATTTAAAAATTTCCGCTCATTTATTTTCTCTCTTATTATTTCAACTATAACCGGAATAAAGAGATTAGATGAATATTATTTGTAGGTATCCATTGACTTTCTGTTTGTTCAAAGCTGGTTCTTAAAGGATCCACTTTTTCTTAATTAGAACAGGTTTAAATTTTGGAATTTAGATCCTTGTGTGGGTGTATTTTAATAAAATTTATTTGCAATAAATTACATCTTCTAAAAATTTATTAAGTGCAACATGTAGTTAGAAAAAAGAAAGATAGGGTCACTCCCGGCGCGTCGATGTTTTGGACGCCAATTTTCAGGACCAAATTGGAAAAAAATCTGGTGTGACTGTCGCACCAGATTTTTCGTGTCGACATATATTTAGTTTCCGCCAATATATTGGAATTTAAGATGTCAAATTTATCTTCTTCTTCTTCTTCTTCTTCTCTCCTCCCCTTGTCACGCAATGCGGGTTCGGCGGACCTCACTCTTTCCCTCCCTATCATACGTTTTTACGACCGGAAGAAATAGGACAGGCCGGCCCGTCGCACGGTCTGACGCCTGTTGAAAAGAGGAAAGAAGAGACAGACAAAGAACTGAAGGACGCCTGTCCCAGCTCGGGCAGCTCGTGGTCGCCATCCACGTACGCACAAGATATGGGCCCCTGAACAAATATGTAAAATTTATAAACATGGGAAAATATTTATATTTTGTTACCATGCCAACCATTCCTCCTATCTTTCCTATGAAGCACAAGAGTAAAGTGTGCTTCAAACAATTTTGAGGGCAAAACGAGAATATACATTTGAAAGAACATCGAAAAAAATAAGTGATTTTTGAATTTTAATCAAAATCGTTAGAGCGAATTTTGATAAAATCGAAAAAAAAAAAAAAAACTAAAAAAGTACATCAGTATAGTACTCTTTGGTTTATTTTAGCGCTCCAGGGAGGTGTTTCAATTCCTTCATGCTTAAAATTGAACACACACACATAGACAGACAGACCATGTTGCGAAAACCACTTTTTTTTATTCAGAGGACCTCAAAACGTGTATATCCATAAAATATTCTATATTACACGATAAATCGTCCTGGATTCTCCACCACGTCTTCTCTAATCAAACAGACCGTGGCAGAGGGATAGACAAACAATCAGATTGTGAATTATTGTCAATAGATTATCTGGGCAGTCCGCCTTCGGCGGGCCGCGTGCCTTCCAGTAGAATTTTTTTTAAATGAAACCTTTCTCTTGTTATAGTATACCAAACTTCGTTCATAAATCTCAATTTTGTTGAATTTCTTGCTGGCACCCACCGAAACCGAACATCACAAAGTTTCATTTCTATTTACTCAAAGAATTATGTCAACAGCCACACTTGTTGTTTGTTTCCAAAGAAGAATTTATTGAAGTAATATTTTTCGATTACTTTATATGGCATCATCTTCATTATAAGATACAAGTATATTTTTATTTAAAAAAAAAAAAAAAAAAAAAATAGTAAATATTATTGTATAATGTTTGTGAATTTTGATTACAAATAAACCTCTCTCTATGTTAATAAAAAAAAAAAATTGGGGTTAAGTTAGCCTCGATGGTCATGCACTTCAAATGTATATATGATGAAAAAATAGCATTGAAAACCATGTTTGTATTTAAAAATATATAAAAAAAAGATTATTACAAAATGGCATTTAATTTGAAATTCCATAAAGATGTTGAATTTTCCCATTTGAATGGTGAGAGTGTGGCACGATTACACGGCAGCCAAGTCGGACAGAAAAGACGTGTCCAACGTTAAGATAGCCGACAAGCACGTGACGCAATGGACGCCTGTCCAGGGGACTCCTCTTTGCTTTATTATTCTCTATATTCTCTAGATGACTTATTGAGGTCGAATTTTGGAGAATTAATATTTTATTTGCAAGGGGTGAATCGTCTTTTGTTCGTCCCCTCCCCCCCCATCCCACCAAAAAAACACATCAAAGGTTAAACCCATTAAACGATCAGTCAATAGTTAAATTAAGCGCCGGTTGCTTCAAGTCTAGTCAACTAGCAAACTTATCCAAACGAAAACAAATCATCAATATAGTAAACAAGAACACATTGAACATTCGAGTTAAAAAAAATCTGGTGTGACTGCCGCACAGCACACAACTTTCTCTTACCTTAGATAATCGAAAGTTGTGTTCTGTGCTTCTCACGCCAGATTTTTTGTGTCGACATGTATTTAGTTTCCGACAGTATGGTTCATTCGATTTTCAAGATGTATGGCAAAATATTTATATTTTGTTACCATGACAACCATTTCTCCTATCTCCTCTATGAAGTACAAGAGTAAAGTGGTCTTCAGAAGATTTCAATGGCAAAATGAGAATATGCATTTTAAAGAGCATCTAAAAAAATAATTGATTTATGAATTAAAAAAAAATTGTTGGAGCGAATTTTGAGAAAATCAAAAAAAAAGTGAAAAAGTACGTCAGTAAAGTACTAGTACTTTTTGTCTGATTTTGATTAAAAGCTTATTTTCACGCTCCCAGGGAGTGTCTAACTTAAATCTAAAATTTCAACGTCCTAGCTCAATTCCTTCATGCTTTAAATTGAAAACACACACACAGACAGACCATGTCGCGAAAACCACTATTTTGGATTCAGGGGACCTCAAAACGTGTATATCCATCAAAATCTCGACATCGAATTTTTGACATGAAACCAATACTTTCTCTCTCTATATATATGTATATTAACATATACATATATGTAAGAGAAAGTAAAAATTATTAGAAATTAAAATAATTAACTAAAGCTAATTAATAAATAAGAAATTATATAGCCGTATAATATTTAAGATATTATATATATCGTGTATGTGAGCCACGAAATTTATACAATTAAATATTTATTAATTGTAAAGCTAATTAATTTCTTAACAAAAATTTTGAAATTTCCAAAAAAAATAGACAAGGCATGGGTTCCTAGCATTAGTTAACTACGATCTGGGTCTTACATATGATTAGCTTAACTAGATGTGAAAAGACCAAAAAGTCATAGTCAAGTAGCTTATTCGGGAGATAGCTTCAGTACCTACTTAGTTAAAACTCAGTGGTAGAGTTTCTGCCTCTTGTGCTAGGGACCAAGCTAGCAAACCCTTGACCAGGTTCGCATCCCCTCTCAAAAATGTATTTCAATTAAACTGGCTACCAAAGTTGTGTGATGTGTCGTACACTAGTCACACCAGATTTTCTCTATTATTAATTGATAAAATATCTTTTATTTATAATTAAAGCTATTAATAGCCCTCGGGCCTTGGTGTAGTGGTAACGTGTTGGCCTTTTGTACTAAGGGTCGCGGGTTCGCACTCCGTCCCAGGCGACAAAATTTATTTAAATTGAATTTGTTACAAATCAATTCAAATAAATTAGACAATGGCCTTCGATGCCGAAAAAGACCTTTAAAAAAAAAGCTATTAATCTATTTTATGCTAAAAAATCTTTTGAAATTCCTTAAGCAATATTATATATTTTTAAATACAGTATAATAACTTTTAATTATTACGTAAACACTTGGTGTGTGATAATAATACTTGTTCCTTATTTAATTAACATGATATAATTAGACAAGCATAATAGCAAAATTACTCGAGTTCGCTCGCACTCGGTGCAATTAAAATTAGTCAAGCTCTCTAAAGATTCCTTCTCTCTCTCGTCGTTTAATCATATTTATCAGCTTCTGTTTAAATTAAATACATTTTTTTTTTTTGCTTTATTTACATAAATTAATCAAGATAAATAGTTAAAGGTTTATTTATTCATTTTTTTTTTTTAAATAAATAAATAATTTTTGTAAGATTAATTAGAAAGAAAGAAATGGGAAGGAAATGAGAGGAGGCGAAAGAAAGTTAAACACTTCCCTCGATGAGCATAATAATAAGAATAAGAATAATAATCTATTCGAGCATTCAAATCTCTGAAAATAATTGCTCTAAGAGAGAATTAACGAGAAAAATTCTCATATCTATTTTATTTTCCGCATTTCTTTAAGAGTAAAATGTCAAAACGAAAGAAAGTAAATTTTTTTTTTTTACTATTTCTATTCAAGATGTGAACAAAAATAAAGAACAGTCATTTAGACAGCTAAATGAGCAGATAATTCAGTTATGGGTGTTGGGAATAATTCTATTTTTTATCAACTTAATTTCAAATTCTCAAAGAAGAGTCAAACAAAAACGTGCAGATAGTGAATTGTATTTAAGAAAAATCTGGTGTGACTGGTGGCACTGCTCTCTTACCTTTGGTAATTGAAAGTTATGTTCTGTGCTAGTCTCACCTGATTTTTTGTGCCGACATATACGTATTCAGTTTCCTCCGATATATTAGAATGAAAGATATAACTAGCCGCTTCGGTGATCTTCGCGCCTAGTCAGGGGGACTTCGTCCCCCTGGACTCCCAAGGCCCGTTTGCGGCGGACTCTCGCCTTTTCTTAATCATGAGAAGCCGTGCCGTGCCGCCCGCCTTGGACGGGTTTCGTGTCATGACAGCGGGGCTTCGTCCCCCCTGGAACCCCCTCCACCTGGCTCGGGCCCGCCTGCAGCGGACCTTCGCATTTTTTTTTTTTAAACACTCACACTTTTTTCCCATTCACACAGTCTTTTCGTCACAGGCCATTTAAGACTTTGACGATAACCGTTATTACAAATATACATTGTATTGGGGGATCCAGGCAATCTTATTTAAGCCATTTGGTATTCAAATGGCTTAAATCGGATTGCCTGGGATCCGAACCCTCGATCCTTGGTATACAAGGCAGGCGCGCCACCAACTACGACAAGCCCGAGGACTCCTTTTTTTAAAACATTCTCACTTTTTCTCATTCACATTTGGAATCCAAATAGCTTAAATAAAATCATCGGACTGCCTGGGTCCGAACCCGCGATGTTTGGTATAGGAGTTAGGCACGCTACCTACTACGCCAAACCCGGAGGCCGCCTTTTCTTAATTATGAACAGAAAAATATTTTTACTCGTATTCCAATCCAGTGCCTGCTTGAGGATTTGATTACATTCATAGAATACATCAATGCAAAGAATATACATTTCCTATGGGAGAAATCGTAACTTTAGGAATTAATAACTCAAAAAGTTATAGGAATTTCGGGACCCGAGTATTTTTCCGGGACTCTCCATAACCTCCTCTATAAGACTGCAAAATTTCGTTTCAAAATTCCAACGGGAAGTTGGTCAAACAGAGCGTGACAGACGGACAGACAGACGGACGGACGGACGGACAGACAGACGGACACTCCGCAATTATTATATATAGATATATATATATTGGGTAACCACGAGAAACAAGCTTGTGGAACGTCCACCGGTAGCCAACGGTATTAATTATTCAATATTTAATATTTTCTTTCTCTTTTTAGACAATTATACACTTTAAACAAGCCTTTTTATTTTTATTTAAAAGACTATTTATATTTATTCATTCCATATATGTCTAATAGCCTTGAATTAAAAATTAAAAAAAAGAAAGAAGCCTTCTTTCTTCTTCTTCTTCCTAAATATTTAATTATCTTTTATATTCGAAGGATTGATTAATCAAAGCTCTACTAGCCAGGAAAAGGGATGGAAACCCGGAAGGAGAGTCTAGTCTTTTTATCACCCGCTCACTCTCTTTGTTTATTTTTCCACAAGTGACAGTGACAACAACAACTCGACATTGCATAAGAATGTAACTTTTTCACATGAAAAAAAAGAACCTTCAAACGGAAAAATAAAGTGAGCATCATCACTTTTTTTTATTATTATAATAGTTGCTTTTGATGATGAAGGTGGGAGCGAGAGGGGGGGGGGCATTAAAGGAAGCATGAAACTTGCACAAGAGGCCTTCGCTAGTTTTATATTTATTTACTTATTAGATTAAATTTTCTGTCTTTTCCTATTTTTGGTAATTGAAAGTTGTGTCCTGTGCTTGCCACACCAGATTTTTTGTGCCAACATATGTTTAGTTTCCGGCGATAAAACATAAAATTTGTAAACATTTTTTTTTTTTAACTCACACTTTTTTCTCATTCACACTCACACACACATTCACACAGTCTTTTCGGCAACTCAGGCCATATAAGACTTTGACGATAACCGTTATTGATAATATACACATATTAGGGGTCCAGGCATTCTTATTTAAGCTATTTGGTAACCAAGTGGTTTAAATAAAATCATCGGACTGCCTGGGGTCCGAACCCGCGACGTTCGGTATAGAAGGTAGACACGCCAACTAGACCAAGCCCGTAGGCTTTGTAAACATTAAAAATATTTATATTTTGTTACCATGGCAACCATTTCTCCTATTTTTCCTATGAAGTACAAGAGTAAAGTGTGCTTCATAAGATTACAGGCCAAATTGTGAATATACGTTTTAAAAGGCATCTAAAAAATAATTAATTTTTGAATTTTAATCAAAATCGTTGGAGCGAATTTTGACAAAATCGAAAAAAAAAACAAAAAAAACGAAAAGTGCATCAGAAATGTACTAGTACTCTTTGGCCGATTTTTTTCAAAAGCTTTGTATCACGACTCAGGGGGGTACCTAAAAAATATAAAATTTCAACCTCCTAGCTTTCCGTTCTTGAGATAATTTGTTCACTAACAGACAGAACATGTCGCGAAAACCACTTTTTTGAACTCAGGTGACCTCAAAACGTGTATTTCCATCAAAATTCCGACATCAAATTTTTTGTCATGAATTCAATACTCTCTCTATATATATATATATACATATATAGTTAAGAGAAAGTAAAAATTTCAATACTCTTATGTAAAATTTGTCGGCGTGGAAATTGCTCATAATTCCAATTATTAAATACAATTCGTATTTGAGGGATAGAAACAGACACATGGAAGGTTTCCTTCCTCAGTTTATCCGCTCGAATAATCGCCTCCCCCTCCCCTCCTCCCCTATACTTCATATTCCGCTATTAGAAAGTCAAAATAAAATTATTGTAATTAATAAAAATTACAGCTAAATTGTCACTACCTGTTGTCTTGTTTTTTTTTTCTCAAGTTTTCCTATATCTCGTGTTTTTTATAAAGTCTATATAATATTACAATAATGGATGTCAATTTTCGTTTGTCATTTGTACACTTCAAGTCTGCCCAAAGTTTAACCTGACTTGATGACGTCTATATAATTATATTTAAAATTATTTTTTCAAATTTGCGGTGAAATGGGGAGTCAAATACCAGAGGAAGTATATACTTTTACTTTTTTGAATTAGCAGTTGCTACCAAAAACATTTGCGATTTTTATCTAAATTTATAAGACGGCAGCTCGTGGTCGCAATCCACGAACCCACATGATGTGGGCCCTGAGCTAGAATGTCGATAATTAAATAAAAATAAGAAATTTGTCTTTTCTTGGTTCCTATCCTCAATTTAATGATAAAAATCTTCACTCTCAACTCCATTTACAGTACTTTTATCGTATTTGGAGGGGGTCAGAGTGTTATAATAATTAAAAGTAAAAATTATTTCCTGTTTCAAAACATTTTTTTATAAGAGTGTAAATAAAAATATTTCTTTTTATTATGCATTTATTAAAATTCAATTGCAGAAAGAAAATAATAAAAAAAAAAATTATGTGTGAATTTAAAAAGATTCAAGATAAGATGTCCAAATTTCTCCCAAAGGGAATCTAATCTACCTTTTCGGGGAAACGTTTATTTCGTAAAAACATTAACTTAAATTAACCTTTGTACTTATTAACACACACATAAATATTATAATTATTGCAAAAAAGTCATTAAATAACAGTAGTCGTGATTAAAGAATGGAAATAATTATATTGCATAAATTTTGCATTTTTATAAATAGATTAGAGACAGAGAGAAAAAAAGATCGCGTTAATTAAACGACAAGTTTTGGAAAAGCAAATTTTGCAGTTATTGGTGATGGTCGGGGAGGATCTCTGAGATTTTCAGCTTTAAATCTAGTAGATTCTTGACCCTTATAGGCTTTAGCAGTGGCATATCAAGAGAGAGAACCCTCCCCCCTCTCTCGACTTTGAAATGATTACGGGAAGAATTTTTCTTTTCTCTTACCTATATTTTATAGGTTAAGATATAAATAGAAAGTATTGCATTCATGTCCATATTTTGATGGAAATACACGTTTTGAGGTCCCCTGAGTCCAAAATAGTCCGACTGAGAATAAAATATTCCAAGAACCAAAATAGCTAGGAGGTTGAAATTTTATATTTTAGTTAGGTACCCTTTAGATGCTTTTTAAAATGTATATTCTCGTTTTGTCCTAGAAATTGTTTGAAGCACACTTTACTCTTGTACTTCAGAGGAAAGATAAGAACAATGGTACAAAATATAAATATTTTCCCACATTTATAAATTTTACATCTTGTATTCTACTACCGGTATATAAGCTAAGCGGAAACTAAATATATGTCGACTCAAAAAATTTGGTATGACAAGGAGAGTACACAACTATCATTTATCGAATGTAAAAGAAATTGTGTACCAGTCACACCAGATTTTTTATAATATTAATCCTTGCAAGGAGAATTTCCTTCTGTCTCATCACTAATTATTCGACACTTAATTTTATTCATTTTATTATTTATACAACTCATTCCTAAAAAGAGGATAGACAGACACATTTTGAAATTAATTTTCGAAATCAGCAAGGATAAAGGTTTTTCATTTCATCTGGCTCCCGCCCCTTCAAATTATATTAGTTCGTTGTGGACCCCAATTCACAAATGTTTTTTTTTCCTTATGCCCGACTTAATAATAAATATGACTTTAGAAAGAATAAGTATGTGCTTAAAATTCCTCTATCATTTGACCTACCTGGGGTGGAACTTCGCATAGTTTCTTTATATAACAATAAACTCAATAAATTTTGCAAACATGACAGCATTTTTTTTTTAATAAAAATTGAACCAATTTTTCTTTAATTAATCAAAAGTGTCAGACGTTTCGATCGAAATAACAAAGACAGATTTATTCAAGGGCGTGTCGCAATGCATACAAAATAACAAACAAATAGAAAACTTAATTTGACTTGATGCCAAATGAAAATGAAAATCTTTTGTTTTAAATTTTTTTCTCTAGTCATCTTTAGATTTTATTTTATTTTTTTCTTTTTACATTTCGTTCTTATAAATAAAAAAAAAGAAAAATCTCAGATCTAGTTTGTTTGCGATGATCTCAAGCGGATTCACTTGTCCTGAGCATGTTTGTGTGTGTGTGTGTGTGTGTGTGTGTGTGTGTGTTTATGATTAATATTAGTGAATTTTATTTCGCTTTCGTGTTTGATCCGGGTGACATACTGGCCCCTTGCAAGCTCGCTGGGTCATTGGCCAAAGGGAGTGGCGATGAAGAGAAACTTTCTCCCATCCTCACGGCAAATGATACATTTGCAATTTAGCCCAGGAATCCTATTTATTTATTATATATCATTCATCTTTTTGTAACAAAATGTTCTGAGAGAGAAGTGAGGATTTGATACCTTTCTTGGTATTTAATTAATACTCATATTTCTTAGTAATATAACAACGGTGGCTCGCGAGCCACATGCGGTTCTTTTTGAGTTTTATTAAAAAATTTCATGTCTCTAGAAAAAAAAGGTAAAATGATTTTCATGGACGGGAAAAAACTTTTACGCAGGGCGGAAAAACAAAAAAAAACTAAATTTCCCGTGGGGCGGAAAATTTAGGTTCCGCAAAATGGCAACACTGCTCCTGTCAGCAGGCAACTATCAGCTGACACCTGTCGAAATTTGAACCAGCTGGGTCTTTTAGTTTTTGTTTGACATCCATTAATAGCAGACTACCTCGTGATTTGAGAAGAAAATGGAAAAAAGTGAATTTCGTATACTTCATGGCAAAAATCCATGAATTGGGATTCGAATTGCTCCCTCATCCGCCCTATTCTCCGGATTTAGCCCCGAGTGACTATTTCTTGTTTCCACACCTGAAAAAATGGCTCGGCGGAAAGAGATTTGACTGCAACGATGATTTTATGTCCTCGACAAATCTTATTTTTGGAAGAGATAAAAAAAATTGGAGAAACGTTGGACAAAGTGTATAGAGCTCAAAGGAGACTACGTTGAAAAATAAAATAATTTTTTATCCAAAAACCTGTGTTTCATTCAAAGTCACGGACTTATTGACCTGCCCTCGTAACTTAAATATAAAATTTCAAACTCTTAGCTTTTTTCTTCCTTGAGATATATTCTTTACACACAGTCACAGAAAGACAAACCCATTTGTTCAACTCAGGGGGGTTGGAAACGGGTACATTCCGTCAAAATCTCGACTTTGAATTTTCGACATGATCGCAATACTTTCTCTCAATAATTCATAGGGTAAGAGAAAGTAAAAATATGATTTATTTTTTTATTAAAAATTTTTTAAAATTATTTGACCCCATATAATTATTCAACCTGTGCAGTGCAATATTAGCATATGATTCATTATTAGGTTATATTAAATGCATAAGATGCGCTTGTATAGCGTTTTGCAATAAATGCAAGAATATCCTGTCATGGCCACCATTGACTCATCCTGGTCACAAAAAGGCAAAGTATTTGGCACAGCAGCGGTAATAGACAAAGTATACATATTTTTTTTAATACTATTCACTATAATTAATTATTTCTTTAGGATTCCCTAGCTAGCATTTCCAAATCAATTACAAATATTTTGAAATAAAATTTGTATGTGGCCTATCTTTTCTATGGAATACAAGAGTAAAGTGGTCTTCAGAAGATTTCAATGACAAAATGAGAATATACATTTTAAAGGAAATCTAAATAATAATTGATTTATGAATTAAAAAAAAAAATCGTTGGAGCGAATTTTGAGAAAATCGAAAAAAAAAAAACTGAAAAAGTGCATCAGTAAAGTACTAGTACTCTTTGGTCGATTTTGTTCAAAAGCTTCGTGTCACGGCCCAGGGGGTGCCTAACTTAAATATACAATTTCAACCTTCTAGCTCTTTTCGTTCTTGAGATATTTTGTTCACGGACACAGATCATGTCGCGAAAACGACTTTTTGATTCAGAGGACCTAAAAACGTGTATATCCATCAAAATCTCGACATCGAATTTTTGACATGAATCCAATACTTTCTCTCTCTATATATTATCATATATATAGTGGTAAGAGAAAGTAAATTATTCCAATCCAGTGCCTGCTAGAGGTTTTCTTTTCACTAAATAAATATTTTTATTTAATGAAAAAATCCATCAAGCCCAGGATTTGAACGCGGATCTTACGGCTGGACTGTAATGGATTTTCATTACCGACCCCCAGTTTTTACCGAAAGTCGGTTTTTATCGAGTTTCTAGAAAACAAAATTAATGAAAGATTTTTGACTTCATTTTTCTTCGTTATCTAACTTGGAATATATAGAATATAATAATAATTATTAATCCTCTCTTAGCTAACTTCTATTATTCCTATTGTTATATCATATAAAAAAAAAACTTTGATAAAATTATAAATTTCATTCATCAATAGACAAAGGAAATACAATTTTTGAATGATTGTTGAGCCAACCAGGGTAATAAAATATTTCGTCACTCCTCTTGTTTATCCTCCACTCTCACGAACTCTTATTATCCTAGAGTATTATTTATTTATTTATTTATTACATGGTTGGATGGCCGTCTTGTCTTTCCAGATCAATCATGGGTTCTTACATCATCATCTCTTCCTAATTGGACGCTCGTGCCTGCAAGCGAATCGCCGCAACCAGAATGACTACACTGGCGGATTCAAAAAAACTCAGGAGAAAGTCTATACCCCTTTAATAATCAAACAAATCAAAAATGGAATTTACTTATTAATGATGGTTTCTATTACGATTAGGTTATCTGCTTAAGTGGGTCCGGGTGCGAAGGTGTTACGCATGTTTTTCCCGATAAGAGGGCGTAGTGTGTCATAAAAAGTATGCCCAAAATATCAAGTAATTCAAAAATTTGCCAAGAGATGCCAGCATGGTAGCTAATATTTAATGCATTAGGTTGATTTTCATTG
>JAKCPI010019099.1:0-10173 GCA_023213315.1 Euborellia annulipes | reverse complement strand
GTTTTATCTTTATAAAAATATCATAAGGGAGCATCAAATTTGGCATCTGCCCAGGGCGGTAGAAACCTCTGCTACGTCACTGCCTATATATTAAGTTTGAGATGAAAAAAAAAAAAAAAAAAAAAAAAAAAAAAAAAAAACAGGCGGTGTGGACTGGCGAATATGAAAATACTTGTATTAAAAACAAACAAAATTTATTTATTATTGCAATAATAATAATAATAATAATAAATAAATGATTTGAATATGAATTAATGAAACAAATGTTGTTATAAGGGGAGTTTTTATTTTTTATTTTTTTTTTTGACTGTAACCAATCAAGATTTCATTTAGCGATAGATGGTCTCTCTCTTCTACTCCATCATCATCCCTCCGGTCCTTTTGGCCCTAAGAGAAAAAAGAGGAGAGAGCTTGGCCTTGGAATGCTCTCTCTCCCCCTCCAAGGGTACAAACTTTCGACAGGGACTGTCCTTTGAGAAATTTTACAACCCCACCTCGCCCTTCACAGCCCTTGTTGTATATATCCCCCTAACATCTCTCCCTACGAATACAGAGAGAGAGAGAGGAAATCTACTAAAATTTCAGAAGATTCATCCATCCTTCTTCTTTGGCACTTTTTTCCTCTCTCAAAGACTTAAGTACTCAAAAATAAAAGGGAAGAAGGCGATTGATTCGTGTGCTTTTCCCCCTTTACTCTATTCAAAGAAAAATATGCCCCAAATCATCTTTTTTTTTCTTTTTTCTTTTTTATGAATCCAACAAGTGATTTCCGACTGCTCGATAAATTTCATTTAATGAATAAACAAATCATTATAAAAAAAATATCGTGTGACTAACTGAATTTTATAGAACTTGACCTTCCGCCGGTAATTGAATGGTGTGTCAGACTAGATTTATTTTTATAGTACTAAATACCCACACAGCACAAAATATTGCAGCAATGTTGGCAATATTCCAAGCTAGGAATATTGCAGCAATATTGTTGCAATATTCCTATGTCCGCCTTTTTGCAACATTGCAGCAATATTACTGCATTATTATTGCTGTTTGAGCTGCAATATTGCATCAATGTTGCTGCAATATTGTCAATATTGAACAAGATTCGCAATATTTCTGCAACAATGCTGCAATATTTTGTGCTGTGTGGGTAGTTAAAATAGTGATACCACCAAATTTTGTATTCACCTCTTAGATTTATAAATAGAGTTTTTTGTATCAAGTCTTTTAGATAAATTAATTGGTAGTTTATATCAAGGTTGTAGCTTGAAAACTCAACCCCCGCCCCGCCCAGGAATTTCAAAAAAATAAAAATATAATAAAAAAATTTAAATATTAAATAGGTAGAGCCTTGTTTGAAAAGGATGGAATTTTTTTCAACCAATGCTCATAAAGACTGTTCATTAGCCAGTCAATATATCGTTTAAGATAGAAAATTCGTGAGATATGTTTGTGCTTAAGATTGGGCAAAATTATCCCCCTGGAGTCGAACCAGGACCGCCACGCTTTCGCGGCGGGTAGTCCCCATCTTAAAAAATTTAAAAAACTGGCTGAGTGGTAATAATTAGGATTAGGAAGTTGTATGGCAGCCAGCAAGTGAGTCTTTCAATCTTGGCCAGTTCTGTCATTTCGGGCCCATTTGCCACAAATTAAAAATATAGCCCATGCGCCTACGGCAATTCTCCATATACATCTAAAGGTATATGCAAATTTAATTATTTATTTTGTATGAACCAAAATTGCATCTATCTAAGCAACAACAACAGTTTATCGTCCTGAAGATGGATCGACGTGATCTCGAAACGTCGACGATAATCAAATAGAGTTTCTTTATTTATTGCTGGCTGCCAGACATCTTACTAATCCTAATTTAAAAACTGTTAGAAATTATATTAATTTGAGAGAGATGAGGGGGTCGGAGAGGGGGAGGTTAATCACCCGAATAGGTTCAACCTCCTCCCCCTCCCAGGACACATTTTTCTAAATTCCAACTGAATCCAACTTTTACTCCGCGTTTTTCATAAAAAAATGTTGTCCCCCCTCCTCAATATATAAGATCGCTCCCCCCACCCCTCTCGAGACCTCTTGATTAAAAAAATGATTTGCAACTTCTTTGGACATATATATATTTATTTAAAAAAAGGACTCTCCCAGAGAGGTTATAAATGTTGACAAATGTCTATAGAACCCAATAGGAAAATTCTGAAATTTCAGAAGCCCCTTCCACAGTGCTGAATTAAAGAAAGCCTAAAAAATCTCTACCAATTAAAAGCAAGCTCCATGAAAATTCGCCCACTAGTTCGAACTCTTACATAGAAGAAGAAGAAATTAGATGGCTAGACGCCAACCCCACCGAAAGCGGACAGCGCGGCTAGTAGATTAAAAAAATAATATTAATTAATTTGAAAGAAAAAAGCTTTTGATTGGGTAAATTTTATTCGTATTCATTATTTAATATGAGAGGAAAGGGACATTTATTGGAAAGAGACAAAGAGGTAAAATACATAAATGAAATTGCCAACCAAGAGAGCAAATCAATCAATCAATCAATCAATCTGTCTCTTAATTAGGACAAAACAAGTTTGAATGTGGGTCACCTTTTTCTCTTTTAAGTGGACAAACAAAACAGACAATGGAATTCTTTTATTTCAAAAACACTTGCTTGTTGTTATTGTTTAAAAAATAAAAAAGATTTTTTTAAGTGGTCGTGGTTATGTATTGTTTTAAGATAGGGATGGAAAGGTCGATCCTGACTTTAGTCAAGAATCGATCTTTTACTGAAAATAATCGACTTTTTAGAATCGAGTTGAAACTCTTTCAAGTCAATTAGAATCGATTCTCACTGGACGACTTTGACTTTTTAACTTTGCCCATCAACCGTAGGTTGGGCAGGTAAAGTAAAATTGAACTGTGTGGTAATTTTATTCGTCAACGAAAACTCAAAAACTATTTGTTCAATTGTTTTGAAATTTTGCACACATAAACTAGAGGTAAAGGCCAAGAACTGAAAAATCTTTCAGTAAATATGTGATCATTAGAGGGGGGACCAATATTTTTTCTTGAATAGTGTGGATGGGCAAAGTTGTGCGCTAGGCTTAGTCCAACCCTTTATTTCTTACTATACTTAGTATCTGATGGTAATGTAACGTTTTCATTGATTGACTTTCATCTTTCTTTTAAAACCTAGGTACACATAACACACCAATCAACACGCTCTCTAAAATCGGTTAGTGAACATACAGTATGTGGCAATCTTAATTCCTCATTGAAATAATAAATTATTATAATGGCGATTTTTTAATAATTTAAATAAAATAATTTTCCTTGGCTGACTCCATTCCACGCAACTATACTTAATTCCTCAATTTTGATACTCAAATTTAATATTTTATTTTAATGTTCGGTGCCATATCCATTGGGCGTAACTAGGGGGTACCGGAGGGGACCTGCCTTTTTATAAAAATATCTGTGTGTTGTATTTAATAAAATGTTTATAAATTTTATATAATTATATTATAAATAAATAAATACAGTATATTCATAGGCGCCGGAACTGGGGGGGGGGGCAAGGATACATTGCCCCCCCATGGCATCCTATAGGGGGGGGGGGGCAGAGGGGGCAATATGTCTTCTTTTACTTCATTTATTTTTAAAAATGATACACTTTTACTTTTGAAAAATAATAATCTTTTAAATTAAAAAAAATTAAAAGAGTAGGAAATTAATTTTTTCCCAAAATATTTTTATATAGACCCTATTGTATTTCTAATTTCTAAAAACATTTTATATTGAATTAAAATAAGAAAATTAAAAAATATTTATTTCCTTCAAATAGTATAAATAAAGCCTAAAAACATTTTGATAAAATCACTAGCAATTTTTTTTAAATTTTAATTTTATTAAAATTGTGATTTTATTTAAAATTTTTAAAGCTTTATAGTACATTTGTTTTTGTTTTATACTATTTGAACCAAGGGCGAATACAAGGGGGGGGGGGGGGTAAAGGGGATAATTACTCCCCTGAGATTTGAAAAAAATGTATTTTTAATGTAAAATTTTACAAATTAATACTTAAAAATTTGATTTGTATTTATATTCTGGCAAACAAGTACAGAATGCGCCTTTAAATTACCGAAATTAAGAAAAAAAATGTGTGCTGTACGACCAGTCACTCCAGATTACCCCCCCCCCCCCCCCCCGAGAAACACCTCTGGATCCGTCACTGATTTGAACATAATTTTCTAAAAAAAAATTTTTTGCCCCCCCTCCTGATTGAAAATCGTTCCGGCGCCCCTGAGTATATTTAATATTTACTAAATATCTCCTAAGCACGAGTTTTTAAAAAGTCGACTTGAATGTCGAAAAGTCGACTTTCAGAAATGATTAATCGATTCCGAGAATCGAATAATCGACTTTTCGAGTGCCTTTTCAATCCCTATTCTGTACTTGTTTACCAGATATGTGGTGTCGAAATTTTTTTCTCAAGATACCTACCATATATTATAAAATATTATCAAAAAATAATTTTTTTTTTTTTATTAGAAAATCTAAGTAGAGTATGGAACTTATGTTCAATTATATAATGATAACAATGATATATACAGTGACAGCTAGACAGCCCCTGTTAGGGCAATAAATCTGCCATCCCTTGCAAAAATAACTCGAGGGTCGTCTTCTTTGTTCTCACAGTTATAAAAATTAATTTACATAAAGCTTTCAGAGATTAAATACAGGGCATCAATAAATTTTCACTCCTTTTTTCTGAGAAAATAAATTGTAATTTATGTTTGATGTAGTTGTAATAAATAAATTCTATAAAATCAAGGTATAACTAGACAGGGGCATTCTTGGGAATTCCCTCTTTGGTTTTGGCAAAAATGAACAAAAGAATACCGAGAAGCATTAGTTGGAGGGTTAGATAGGAAGCAAGAAATAGTTAAATATATGTCGACACAAAAAATCTGGTGTGACAAGCTCAGAACACAACTTTCAATTACCGAAGGTAAGTCGTGTGCTCTGCGACCAGCTACACCAGATTTTTAATAACTTGAATTTAGATCAACTTAATTATTATAAATCCCTTTAAAGGTATGACGAAGAAGTCAATCCATAAAAATTTTTTAACAAATCTGGTGTGATTTCGCACACACACTTCGGTAATCGAAAGTTGTGTTTTGTGCCAGATTTTTCGGGTTGACATATATTTAGTTTCCGCCGATATATTAGATAGAATTCAAGATGAAAAATCTGGTGTGACAAGCACAGAACACAACTTTCTCTTACTTAAAAATAATGTACCCTCTCTGAGCAACGGGTCATGTCATGGGCACTGCCTTTATTAAATATTATAAAAAAAATCAAATTAATATCACACAAAATTCTTGTCTAATGTTAAACTGAAATGATATTTGAATTCAGTATAAAAAATATTTTCAGGCTCTCGTATCTTGTGAAAAAAAAAGTTCATTTTTTTCGACCAGTGAGTGTACTGGTGTTTTTTATGACGAAGAGGTCAATCCATACAAAATTTTTAACAAATCTGGTGTGACTGTCGCACAAAGAAAGTTGTGTGCTGTGCGACATTCACACCAGATTTGTTAAAAATTCTTTGATGACGTTTTTGTTCATTACTTGGTTAATAATCAACAGATTTTCACGAAAAAATGATTTTTAGAAAGCCAAAGAAATATAGAATAACGTAAATATATGTTTTTTTCATTCAGGGATATCTAAAATTGTTTTAGGGGTGACCAAAGCAAAAAAAAATTCAATATTTTTAAAAGGTGAAAACGTCCTCTACAAGGTGGCGTTGCTAACTCAATTTGACATAAAATTGGACACTTTTTGATCCTAGATACCTTATATAATATATTGCAGTGTGATTTTATATTATTAAAACAATACTCCCATCTGTATTGTACTGACCATCAAATGTAAGTTTAATGAAACTTTTGTCAATTTTCATTATACATATTTGTCTAATTAATCATAGGTCGTGAGGAAGGACGTGATTTGCGTCCGAAACGTCGGCGATTGAAATAAAAAAATTGGATGAAAATTAACTTTAAATTTTTTATCTAATTTGACTCCGGACTGCCATCCTGCTTATACTTATCAATTATACAGCCACTACCTCACATTATTAAGGTACAGTCAAGGACAATATTAAGTCCCACCCATGCGTTTTCTACTTGTAATTATTTCATTGTTTTTCAAAAAATATTATTTATTTTTTAATGGAAACTTTTTGGTTCGAACCTAGAAAATTTCCAATAAAGATTTTCATTTTCTTAAAAAAAAAAAAAAAAAAATGAAATAATCACAAGTAGGAAACGCCCAGGTGGGACTTAATATTGTCCCTCACTGTACGTTTCTCAAAAAACCGTTATTAGCCGATTCAGAAGCTGTTTACTCTAGGCGGCAAGAGATGGCGTTAGTTCTGCCCATAGGGAAACAAGCGTTTTATTCCATTTCATTTGAAAGCTTATTAAACTAATTAATTTTTAACACAATGATTACTAATTTAATTATCTCTAAGGTATAGACCTTTTTTAAATATCTTTTATTTAATGTGATTAATCTAAAAAAAAAAATCATTTTTTCTACTTCTATAAGTTGTAGATATTTTATATAGCTTTAATTTAAAAATAATTTGAGGTCAATAGCTTCAAAATTGTGGCCGAAATCAGCATCTTGAGACGTACCTTGCACCATAAAGATCTTTTTACTTTCTCTTACCTATGTATATATGTAATATATATATATAGAGAGAAAGTATTGGATTCATGTCAAAAATTCGATGTCGAGATTTTGATGGATCTTCACGTTTTGAGGTCCCCTGAATCCAAAAAAGTGGTTTTCGCGACATGGTCTGTCTGTGTGTGTGTGTGTGTGTGTGTGTGTGTGTGAAGGTGGGTGGGTGTGTGTGTCTGTGTTCAATTTTAAGCATGAAGGAATTGAGCTACAAGGTTGAAATTCTATATTTAACTTAAACACCCCCGGGACCGGAAAAATAAGCTTTTAATCAAAATCGGCCAAAGATTACTAGTACTTTACTGATGTACTTTTTCAGTTTTTTTCGATTTTCTCAAAATTTGCTCCAACGATTTTTTTTTAAATTCAAAAATCAATTATTTTTTAGATGCTCTTTAAAATGTATATTCTCATTTTGCGATTGAAATCTTCTGAAGACCACTTTACTCTTGTATTTCATAGGGAAGATAGGAGAAATGGTTGCCATGGTAACAAAATATAAATATTTTCCCATGCTTATAAATTTTACATCTGAATTCAAATGTTCCGTACTGTCGGGAACTAAATATATGTCGACACAAAAATCTGGTGTGACAAGCACAGTACACAACTTTCGATTACCGAAGGTAAGAGAAAGTTGTGTGCTGTGCGCCAGTCACACCAGATTTTTGATTTAGTCATAAAGACTTGGTCATTTGGGTTGCCTACTTTCATCCGTTCTTTAATAATTTCTTAACATTATTAAATAAATATTATTTTATATATAAATAATATAATTCAAAGACTTTTAATTTTAATCTCAATCTTTTAAAGAGATTTAATTAATGAAGTGAATGAGTAAGTGTTTTTTTTATTATTATTTTTTTCTTTTTTGCGGGCGCGCGCAATAACGTCGAAAACGAACGAACGAAGTCGAAGGAAGGAAGGCAACCACCTGTTGGTCGCCTCTCTCTCTCTCATCTCTCCTCGTTCTCGTTCTCGTTCTCCTGGCGCACAGAGAAAGGCCCTTTTAAGTCCTTTGCTGTATATATATATATATTGCAAGTGTGTGTGTGTGTGTGTGTGTGTGTGTGTGTGTGTGTGTGTGTGTGTGTGTAGGGTGCGAGGGGCCCTCAGGAAGGGAATCTTTTCAGAAGATAACGATGCCGGGTGTTGGCGTAGGTCTTGTTCAACGAGAGCAAGAGAGAGAGAGAGAGCGTTTCTGCTGCTGCTGCTGCTGCTGCTTTTGGGTTTTGTCGAGCTTTTTAGCCGAGGTCAGGAGAAAAAAGAAAAAAAAAAAAAACAAAATTTAACCCAACCGGGCTTCCCTATTTGTTTTTGTTTTTAAAACTCATCTCTTTAATTCAATCACTAAAAAAAAAAAAAAGATCAAAAGAGAGAGGGGAAATCTAAAAATCTGGTCGCACACCTTTGGCAAGAGAAAGTTGTGTTCTGTGCTTGGCACACCAATATTTTGTATCGATAGTTGTAATTTTCGCTGATATATTAAAATTCAAGATTTTTTTTTCATTTATTTGGCTTTTGGCCAGAAGCCATACCAAAAGATTAGATTCCAAACGTACTAAATACATTATAAGACGCCCTCGGGCTTGGCGTAGTTGTAGCGCGCCTGTCTTATATATCAAGGGTCGTGGGTTCGGATCCCAGGCAGTCTAATGATTTTATTTAAGCCATTTGGATACCAAAATAAAAGATACAAAATAAAAACAAGAAAAAGAAATCAATCAAAAATATATCATATCAACAAAGTAGTCGTCCCCGGGGTTGGCGTAGTAGGTAGCGTGCTAATCTCGTATACCAAAAGTAGCGGGTTCGGACCCCAGCCAGTCCGATGATTTTATTTAAGCCATTTGGATACCAGATGGCTTAAAAATAAATGGCTGGACCCGCATTAGATATTATCATATATAGCGGTTATCGTAAAGTCTTATATGGTCTATTTTTTTTTTTTTTAACATTCACACTTTTTTTCTCATCTTCACACACACAGTCTTTTTGGCAACTTAGGCCATATAAGACTTTAAACGATACTCGTATGTTTAGTATATCTATTTGGGGTCCAGGCATTCTTATTTAAGCCATTTGGTATCCAAACGGTTTAAATAAAATCATCGGACTGACTGAGGTCCGAACCAGGGACTTTTGGTATACGAGGTAAGCACGCTTACCCCTCACACCAAGCCCCGAGGGCCTTATATGGCCTGAGCTGCCGAAAAGAGTGTGTGAGTGTGAGTGTGAGTGTTTAAAAAAAATGCCTTTATTAAGTTGCTAACTTCAAAAATCTTTCCTTACACGTCAGGTAGCTAATAATATGTGAAAAATATCTGGTGTGACTGGCGCATAGCACACAACTTTCTCTTACCTTCGGTAATCGAAAGTTGTGTACTGTGCTTGTCACACCAGATTTTTTGTGTCGACATGTATTTAGTTTCCGACAGTAGGGTAGGGGAGAGTGGGGCAAGTTGGAGACGGGGGCAAGTTGATACATTCAATATAATTCGCCAATGCGTATGCGCATGTTGAAGCGAGTGGTAGCAGTCGATGTGTCGTAAAGTGACGCTGTACTACACATAGTGGCAGTCAAATCCGACAGCGAGTTGTTGAGTGGTTTAAGGTTTGGTGTTTTCATACCACAAAAGTAAATTTTTTACCTTGTGTTTGAGTATAGAAAAAGTGCATAAAGAATCCCTGAGACCTATAATCACTGTGCGCATTTTATTAAACGTTTCTTCCTGAGTAAGTTCATATAATTTATATAAGGCTAGGTGCTCTACTTTTTTAGGTTATGTTAGTTTTAAAGACACGTGGTCACTTGGGGCAAGTTGATACATTTGGTTGGGGGCATATTGATACACTGTATCAACTTGCCCCTCAGTCCATGTGCATTGGGATTGGGAGAAACTAGTTTCAAATTCAGAAGAGGAGGAAGATACACTGTTCTTGGTTTGTTTAAGCCATATTTACTGCCAAAGTTTGGCCAAGACTGGATCCAGTGCATATTATGCAATAAATATGCACACATCGAATGTGGCAGGTCACAAAATTATACACATGTATTCATTGTGCATCTTATGTGGAAATAGGACTAGATTAGCTTTTTATCTTTGTAATCATTAAGATGTATTATTTGAAAATTAGCACAATCTTCTTATTGATATCCCATCAGATTATCAATCCCCCTTACCACAGTATCAACTTGTCTTTTCTTTTGTATCAACTTGCCCCGAGGTGGGGTAAGTTGATACGCAATGAATTTTTTTTTAAATTAATTAATTTTAATACTCCATGATTATTATCAGGAGAGAAAATATGCTATTTAGGTACCTAAAGAATTAACCTTTCAAAATATGATGGTAGAATAAAAAGATAGGCTTTCCAATTTTTTGCAAAAAAAATAAAATATTAAAACTGTCTCAACATGCC